>ATSW01014407.1:0-28970 GCA_000444245.1 Botryllus schlosseri | reverse complement strand
TTGACTCGAGTCACCTCCAAAAATCGAGTGACTTGACTTGACTCGAGTCATCTTCGAAAACCGATTGACTTGACTTGACTCGAGTCAAAATGTGCAATGACTCGAAATGACTCGTGACTCGAAGGTAGTGACTTGATCCCAACACCGACCTGGAGCTGTCACAGCGAAATTGATTTTTGGCTTCCTATATTCTTTTTAGAAGTGACGCATTCGAGGAAGAGAATCTTGTTTATATACATTCAATACACTGGCAAATGTTGACAATATCTTACACATGCAGGAAATAGCAACTTATCCCAGCGACGATTTAGCGGTAGAAATCTAATATACTTAATAAGTACATGACTAAATATTACCTCGACTCAATCTAGTATAGCGGTTATAGAACAGTATAAAGGCTATAAGTGCAATTTAGGTCGCAAGAATATCATTCGATCGTGTAGTGATACTCACTCTAATCTTCATCTTAATTGGCTTGTTCGGGTCAACGTTGTCGTATTGGAAATTTCTTATTCCTCCTAACTGAAAAATAACAATTGTTTTGTGAGCAATAAGCAGTATAGTCTAACTTTTCTATTGTAACTCGTCGTTGGGGCTGGGCACAATGATTCGAGTAATCGAATCAGAATCGAGTATACATCCTGATAGATAGAGAGTGAGAGAGAGAGAGAGAGAGAAAGAGTCTTTATTCACATTCATCCGAAACACAGAACAAATCGTGTATCATAAGAGTGTACATCTTTAGAAGGTACCAGAAATCATCAGTATGTATCAAGTATGCACCGGTATCTTGTTGGTGATTTTTGTTACATGATTCTGGGCGATACCGAGAACGAAAGAGTTCGTGTAGTAATTTCGAAATAATTTCGCTGCAGTGATGCATGTCGTAGCCTTGATATGGTTCTAATGAACGGACCTAAGAGTTGGTAGTTAGTTTTATGGTTTCCCACTATACCCATGAGCAATCACGAATGCTTCTTAAGCCAGGATTACCATATTTTGAGATCCCAAAAAGAGGACACATTCATAAATTCTGAAAGCGGCGCCAGCACCGGGCAGAAAAACTGGTGATTTTGCAAACATTTTCGACCGATAGTACTGTGTTGACTAAAAAAAGGTCATCACTTTGACTCGACGCCCGATTCACGTTATTTCCTGCAAGACTCTCACGTTTGCGGAGTCGCGGTCGCTTAGTTTCCATTGCATTTTAATCCTTTTTAGAGAAAACGACGATAAATTCGAAAAAAAAGGACATTTAGACATCCTCCGAGGAAGCTTTCAATTTATTGAAAAAAGAGGACAAATCCTCTTAAAAGAGGACGCATGGTAACCCTACTTAAGCACTACTTTCGATTAAGTACTTATTGAAACTTACATTCACGGAGGCAACGACTCTAACTGCCCCATTCGCAGCGTTCACGCCATGGAGACTGAGTACGACCGTCTCGTCAACCCCTTCTCTGATAATTTGCGGCGCGAAAAGGTAATGTTTGTTTCCAAGCGCGACCCTGCAATTGCAGCAGTAAAAGAATTGCAGTAAATTTTGCGATTACATTTGCTGTAATATGTCCAATACCGTGTCTCTCAGATAACTAACCTACGGATAGTTGCGAAACACAGGACTGCACGGCTGGGCAACCAGAGACACTGGTGGCAATTTCTGCTAGTTTTGTAAACAGATATAGCTTGCGACTCGAGCACAATATATATTAAAAGTGGTCTTATACGAAAGCTGGTGTCGCACTGATCCCGGAAATATCCATTATAATCTGGTCAGGGTACTGGAACTGCCCCAAAAGTGCCCTTAAATATAGAAAATTGGCATGGTTTCGAACAATCAGAGCGCTGCAATACAAGTATCGTAACAATGACCTATTGCGGCTCTCAATCGTTGACAACAATGCCGATTTCAAATTCTAGTTATCTAAGCGTGCAGTCACATGTCGCGCATCTAACTGTAGGTTAGTTATCTACGGTATCTCTTGAAGATTCCCAGTCATTTTTCAGAATGGCTCGTACAATAACTGCCAACGTTTGACACCGCAAAATATATACTTTGAACAAATTTGACTCAAATTGTCTAAACATTGAACACTGAAAGTCCAGTCGCTTGCAAGATGCTTTGGACGTACAATTAAATATCTCTTCAACTGTACATTGAAAAACTCAATTGATGACACGATCTTACCCAAAAGCGGCGGCCATAAAACTTATGAGCAAAATCACCCGTCCCATGATATACAGTGATGCGATGACTTCCTTCGCAGAGATGATCCCGCGCTAAACAGCTGAAAAAATTTCGATGACTTGGACTTTTAAGCGACCTGTTTTTCTCGCATCAAATACAGACTTTCCGGTGCCCGCAGCGATTTCAAGTTCTTTTGCCAAGCGTGATTCGTGTCTCGTAACGCTAATTCTTGTTTCAAAACAATGTCTCAAATGGATGTTTTCATTGGAGCAGGAAAGTCAAACCCGTGTGGCCCGCGGGAAGGTTTTGAATGTTTGAAGTAAAGTGCGTTATAGCCTGCTCATGATTTTATAATTTCGGCAATCGGCATATATAGTTTGCTTTCGTTGCTCCGTAGAAGTGTGGTGCTTGGCCAGAGGTGGTCAAACTAGTGGTATAGTTGGTAGTCAAGTTGAGGTAGGAATAGTGATTTCCGTGTATATAAAAATAACCCAACAATTGTAGGCCAAATTTGGTCTGACAAACTGAAAACTGTTAAAAAGGAGTAGCACAAAATCACAAACGCTTGAGTACGTAGTGCAAGTATAAGCAAAATCCTCTTGACTACTCTGAAAAAGTAGAGGTAGGCCTACTTCGTTACTGACCTGACTCTGTTTCAAACTCGACCCAAACACGCCCATTCTTCGGCAGCTACTTTCAAACGCTTCGCACGAAATCTTAACGGCTTTCCTGTGAGCTTCTTTTTGGCCAATTGTTGTTTTTTATCAATAATAATCTATAGAATAAGTCATTAAAACGGAGCATTTGTAAGATCTTCCAAATTATGGACAACCCTAATATATATCATTATTATATTATCATAATACAGGGTTACCATACGTCCTCCTTTTTGAGGTTTCTGAAAATGTCCTCCGAGTGCCCTTAATGTCCTCATTTTTGGCAACTTGACCTCCTTTAGAGCTTTTAGAGCTAAGATGACGGATAGATTCGAGTGAAAATGGGCTTAAATGACGTTAAACAAGAAATTCTTGGTTCGAACGTGTGCGACGACCTCTTTTTTTAGTCAACCAACGGAAAATGTGAAAGAAAAACCTGTATTTCGAGAGTTGAGCGAGAAAGTTGACCCTTTTATTAGTCAACCAACTATATTTTGGTGGTAAATGTACCATTTATTCCTGATTTTACTCCAGTATTGCAAGTCTGAAAATTTTGAAAAAGTGCCCTCCTTTCCCGATTCCCAAATATGGTAACCCTACAATCTTAGCATCTAAATAACATCCCGAACTTCCCCAGATCTTCCTAATCAATAAGCCTAGACGTACAAACGTATGCCGGAGGCTGTGGTAAGACCATTTTTTGTGACACACAGCAAGTATGAGTAATGCGTAATGCTTTTAAATGCCATATGAAGGTGTTATCAAAACATATTTACTTGAGAAGCTTCAACTTCGTGGCGCGTTCGATTGTTCATCGATCAAGACGAAACGAAACGATGACGTTGACAAAAATGAATCATGTTGGCATCTTAGCGATGACTAACGACAACTACGCGCGACATCGCAAGTGTTAAATGAGTAGAAGTTATACATTCAGATCTCGACCCTCTTTTACTACGCTGATCTTGATCGTGACTGAAACTGGTTGAACTCCAATTCCTGTTCGAGACACGTGCGACTAAAAAGGCCTAGATGTGTAGGCTTATACAAACTACTGTATTTTCGACTAGAACTGGAACTACAGTACTCCTCTTTCAAAGCTCGCAACCAGAACAGGAATTACAACTTACTTACTGAAAGAAGACAAACTAGATTCAATTCTAAAGTTATATTTTACGGCATTTTCAGAAGGACAGAGTTTCCAGTTAAAAATGGGAGGGGCGTCGAGTGCTTCGATCCCATGTGAGCAGTGTTGACTCTGAGCAAGCAATGGATGCAAGAACATCACATGACATAAACACCGATATCACAAAATTAGTCCCTATTTGTTTTCATTTTAATCATGGTTGACAAATGAAAGAATTTTCTCTCTCGCTCTCAGTCGCTGATTACTTTTGTCGAAGTCCGAAATGCTCATGATACAAAATCGAAATAGCAGCTTATCATATCTAGTTGCTTAGATTTTAATAGACCTACACGTTTCTTCAATATATCTCTATAGCATTATAGCAGCCCAATTGTACAATCGGATTCTTCGACATCGGTACTCAGTGCGTTTTTTTCGGATTAGGACCAGTTATTTGTCAGATACGCCTATTCAAGATATTGGACGCAAATCACTGATTCGTATTCTTGTATGCGGGCTTTGCTCTGCTGTGTGGTGCACGACAAAAGTAAGCCTAAAAAACGTAGGGCGATAATTGTATAAATATAAAGGCAAGCAAATATTTGTAGCAATGACTTTCCTTCTCCCGTGAGATACACACAGGCGACGAGCTTCTTGAAGGTACAAAACTTCAATTTACAATTGAATAGTATATTGTTATTGCATACCCCAATATATTCGGCTGACACCCGTCAACGGTAATCATCTGCAACTATCACAAAATATGACGTCTTCGGCATGAAATTTCGAATGACCGGAGCGAAGAGATCGCTTAAACCAGGGCGTTGGAGCTGTCGTAAATTTCAAACTGCTCAAACTCCGGCTCCGGAGCTCTCTTCTATGATGAATTAGCTCCGGCTCCAAGCTCCAGTGATACCACTGCTCCGACTCCAGCTCCGGCAACTATTATATGGTTCGGTTGTAGACGTCGCTAGGAACCATCATTTTGTGGGGTTATGCAAAGTCCTATGACATTGTACACATGATAAAGCATAATAACAGTGACGGGATGTTTTAATACCGGTACTACGCTCGTTTATATCAAGCCATACACTTCAATTTAATACTGAAATGGTGCGATTTGTTCAGACGTAACTGCAGAATTCAACGCACGTCGCGACCTTATCAGCCGAAATCCACTTTTCACCAAATATACCCAATGGTTTCAAATTCGATATTTGTGCGCCCGTTACCAATCCGTCTGTCGTCGATCAAGTTTAGTGGAGTATAGTATAGAAAGTTCCGCTTCAAACGAATCGAATAAACTTAAAATTAGTGCCACTGACAAACTGGTGGTACAGCTACATTAATATTTGAGAACTTAATTCAACATCGTGCAGCGTAATACTGTTCAAAAATAACTTTTTTCTCCCGATTCCAGCCATTCACTGATTAAATTGTCAGGTTACCCCAACAAACGCTGCACACCAAATTTGGTTCAATTCTAACAAGTACAGGATACTGCAGATCCAATTAAAAATTTTAATTTATTAGGGGAAAGTGAAAAAAATTAAAAAATTTTCTGCCAACCCCGTGAAATTGTTAAGCTGTCTTCCAAGACAATGCAAAACAAATTTGGCTCAATTCCAGCCAGTACAAGCGCAGTTATTTCAATTTTTCGTTTAATTTCCCCTAATAAATTAAAAATTTTAATTGGATCTGTGGAGTCCTATACTTGTTGGAATTGAACCAAATTTGGTGTGCGGCGTTTTTTAGGGTAACCTGACAATTTAATCAGTGAATGGCTGGAATCCGTAAAAAAAGTTATGTTTGAACAGCCCTGACGTGCACTTTACAAGTCAGCAACCAATTATACTGCAAGCTCGCAAGTGACATTGCGCAACAATTCTAGAATACGAGTGTATCAAGCAGACAAGAATGAATACACAAAATTGATGATTAGAAATTGGAAAGCGAACATCCAATCACTAATAGGATAGCCCTCTTATATTCAACACCAGTGTAGGGTTCGGACACCGCATTGACTAGCTCGCATCGCGGCAATTCTACGCTATGCGTACTATAATAGCGATCTGGGGTGCTTCGATGCATTTCGCTATTTGCGTTCGCAAATCGATACTGGAGTAAACGAGCGCTTGAACGAATTTCAATGCATTAAGGAAAGCGATAACACACTATCCAATATGACGCTACGATTAAAAACTATCAACGGAGAACGTGCATTTTCTCGTCCTATCCAAAAAGAAGACAATGTCTCTCGGCGTGCGACATGCGCGCCTCTAAATCAACATGTGCCGTGTGCACTGTGCAGCAAGGTCATGGTTATATCCTATAGCGTCACTTATATATTCGTCTCATTACTAATTAGGTATGTTGCTCATGCACATCTCACATAAGCATCAATTACGTTTTGTGACATGCATGGTTTACATTATCTTTCGAAACACACAGTTTGCCAATGGCCATTGGTGTTTTGCTGATTACGAATTTGAGGGTATACCTGTAATACAGTAATTACGGAGTAAGCGCGGCAAATCCAGCCTACCCAGGTTTGGCGCCTACGTATAAACAGGGTTACTGGTTACTGGTTAGTTAGCAAAGGTGATGCCAACGTAGCAAGAATTCCTAATTGTTCGAACGATTATCGTAAAATTATGTGAATTGAGCCATCAGTAAAAGCCCTGGCTTAAACTCAATGTACTATTTTAGATAGTACACGAACTCCTTCTGTTGGCACAGACTTGGCTGGAGTATTTTGATAAAGGTCGACTCCAAAGCACCAAAATGAAAGTGCGAACGGGCTCTCTCGACAGCAAGAAATCTGCCGTCTCGATAATTTTTCGCAACAACAGGACGTTTCCAAATCTCTAGTAGCTGCTGACGATAATCCCTGACAAGTGTCAGCCGAAAATTTCAATATGAACAATGAACATACTATTCAATTGTACACGAATATCTATATGATCACAGATTTATCGGCTATCCAGAGGTGGTCAAAGTAGTCAATAAAGCTACTCAAGTAGAAGTAGAAGTAGCGACGCAAAAATTTTCTCAAGTACGAGTAGAAGTACTTCTTCCATAGGTCACCAAAACTACTTGAAGTAGAATTGACTGACTTTAAATCTACTCAAGTAAGTACGTAGTTGTGAAAACGGTCACAATTCATTCGCATGGACTGTCAAAAGCTGCAAATTGAGCTATACGGAAGGTGTGGAGAGCTTGATTCATATTGATGCATCCCAGGAGGTAGCAATTTTTGACAGAATAACTATTCGTCCGCATCATGTGATGCAAATGATAGTGTTGATATGGAAATGCGATCCGAATCCTTTGTTTACTCGAACACCCCATTTTAGAACAACATGCCATGGCACCCTCCCCCATATTATAATACGGAAAAGTTGTATCGGATACGGTGTTAACACTTTGATCGATTAGTATATGTTAATAAAAAATTTATCAGATCGTAAAAATGTCCTATAGTGTAGCTATATTTCCGGAAAACAGAGGCATTACTACACTTGCTTTTATACTTAAACATGTGTGATCTCCAGAAAAAAAAGAACTGAAACTAATTAGAACTTGAAAGTATGATACTGTGAATTGAAGAAGAACTACCAATAGGTCTACTACTTCCAAAAAGCGGAAAATATATTTCATCTCTTTTGTCCAGAAAGTTTCCACGGTGTTCTGCTAAAACAGGTCTAACGTAAAAAAAGTCAGATTCCACCTTTCCAGATTAGGACACACGCCTTGGGCTGCTAGATTACGATATGATAGGTAATTGCTAGACTGCGAAACGGTAGTTTCAAATGTATGGGCCATATTTATTGTGATGAAATATTTCATATGGGCGACAATGCGGCGTGAACGGAACCACTCAGCCCGTTACCTAAAGTATATTCATCGATACTTTCGTGAAAACATATTTTTCACTCCAAATATGTACCGTGCGCGAAGCGCGACGAAAGTTCTAGTCTTCACTTAACTTTTATGATAATTGAATGTTGGTACTTCGCGAAAACCGCCCCAAAATTCGTCAGGCTATTTTTCTGACTGGAGAATTACACTACTTCTACTTGACAAACTGAAAATAGCGAGAAGTAAGTAAGTAGATCACAACATTTTACGAAGTAGAAGTAGCGGGAATCAGAGTTACTTGAGTAAGTACCGCAAGTAGCGGAAAACTACTTGAGTACTTCGAAAAAGTAGAAGAACTTCGTTACCGACCACCTCTGACTATGACTGCTGCTAATGAAATAACGACTCGCAATCGCCTCAACGCTATAATGACGATGGGAGTTCAGTTTCATCAATCACGTTGAATTAATGATTTGCTGGTAAATAATCACTCTTTCGTAGTACCGTATAAGTCAACTGGTTGTCGTTGCCTTGTCTATTTCTTACAGTCCGGAAGAGCGTAGCGCTTTAACATTACAATGCAATTTCGTCGGTTTTTGAGGCTCGGCTGGGGTTATATGTACATAAATCTCAGACTTGTGTCGCGCTCAAAAGAGTTTGGTAACAACTGGCGTGCAGTCTTAGTCCCTCGAAATTCGTAATGTAAAACTCAACTCGGAATAGACAAATATTTTTTATTTGCAATACTTTTCTGCAGTATATCTGCGTTGCTATGCAGTACATAAATGTAACATTAAGTAGAAGTGCCAGTGAATGCATAGAAGAAATCACGTTAAGTGGGACTTTGATGCCGTGAAAGTGCAAAATATAACTGATATTAGCATGTGACGATATATTCTCATTTTTATAGCTTGTTGAGATAGAAATATTGATATTATCATTGAGGAAATGTTGTTCTGGGGCACATATTCGAATAAAAAGGGTGGAATTGGACAGCGGCACGAATTCACATGAGATCATATAACCATACAGTTATACCGTTGATTAAATATTAGACAGAATCCTACGTTGCATCAAGCTCACTACATCCGTACAAATTCACAATAAATAATCGCGCGCAAGGAAATGTGCTGTTTTAACTACGGAGCTTACGGTTTCCAAATCACTGACTTGTTACAAATCCCAATCTGTGCCAATGGCGAAGGAGGCCAGTGCAGTTGCAGCCATGAAGATCATGATAATGAAAAGATGCCAGACAGCGACTAACTAATCTCGAATTTTTATACATCTTTTACCACTTTTATCTTGCAGATTATATAACTGAAACGCGAATCGATTTTTCAGAGAATTTTGTGACGAAAGAAGAATGTAACATGAAGAGTTGATCAATTTCTCGTCTCTCTACCGGGCAAACTATGAATGGGTATGGCCCAGCGTTTGACAACTAGAAAATTTAAATTTTCGAAATTAGATTAGAATTACAACTATCGATACACAGTTTCTTTTTCAAATCAAATGGCCAGGCCAAAGACCTGATCAGTAAAACCGGTATCTGTGGCTTCCCCCTTGGCGCTCAGCATTACTGGGATAGCATGGAGGTGTGGTACAAGACTATAGAAAGACTTATAAGGCTATTTCCCTATCTTCAGTTCAGTTCGGTTTATTAGCGATTTTTATCAGTTCAATACACCACAAAAATTGCGATACAAGGAAAAGGTAGGAAGGTTTCGAAACGAATTGGAGTAGTCTTTGGAATCGGACACCCATCTCTAGGCGATACAAAGCGGCCAGCGGCATACGCCCAATTTCGCATGCACTCATGGTATGTATATTGCATTTGTACAGATCGCGTGTATGTATTGTATATAGCCTATCATGAGTCGATGTATATGCCGCAAAAACACCAAGGACAAAAATAGACAACGTCCTAATCTTATGGTAAGTCCCCAACAGTAGATTTGGATAAATCATTATGCAAGGTAAGTCATTGTACGGAAAATGTCAATTGAAGCCTACCATGCCTTCAGGACTATCATCTCACGACAGGCATTCAATCACACACCGTCATCCTTTAGCAAGTCATCGTTGACTTCCTCTGTCAATTCTGCGATGCGATACAGATCGACTTAGCCTTTTGGCTGGCAATAGTCAGCTCACGTGACTTAACTTTCGAGGGTTGTTAATGTTACAGATCAACTCGCTATGTCCCCAAAACAACATCGATACGGTAAAACTAGTATCTTTTTGAAGTTCTCAAAAGACGCAATAACCGTTATTACATTCACCATTAAGCTGACATCGTATATCACGAATTGCATGCCTTGATGGATCGCGTCCCAACCCAGGAAATTAATAACAGACACTAGAAAATCAGACGCTATACAAATCAAACATAAATACACCGTTCGCTTGATCAGTTTCATTACTTTCCCGCGCGATCTAACGGTTGAGCGCGTCTTGCGAACTTTGTCTTTGATAGCGGTGCCTTTGCTTCTTAATGTTGATATCACTCTACTCTTTTTCCTGTGTGATTTAGCGCCGTTAACCCCTGATTTCTGTATGTATGTGGTCGATCTCGCGAGGACCAAATTTTGGCTGTTAGACACGGCCGTACGTAGCAAATCAGGGGCACTTTTGCTTCTAGCTTTTCTCTCATATCTAGACCTTGGCTCATCAGGAGATTCATCCGTGTTTTCGGCAATCACAGGCAAAACTTCTGTTTCAATCATCTCACTGCTCGAGGTTTGTTGCGTAATTTCACTGTCATCGTTTGGAGGTAAGTCTGAGATCGCGTTTAGGCTGTAATCAGCGCTTTTGCGATGCGTGATTGTAGACTTTGAGAATGAATCGCTGAATGACGAATCTTGGCTGTAAATGGTTGAAGGTTCACTGATGCTACCCCCATTGGCTTGTCGCATTCGCTTTTGCACTTTCATATGCGACACAACCGGATGTAGGAACAATCCGAGCAGTAAGGATTGAGTAATAACCATCAAGGCTGCATACAGCAATACTTTAAAGTCGGACTGATGAGTGATCGGGGAACACTGCCACTTTCTGGCTGTGTATTCCAGCGGAATTACAGCTATCACTACCGCTACAACGCCTTCCAGTACTATGGGAATGAGAACAAATTTGCTGAAGTACACCAAACACCGACCGTAACGATCGCACAAAGACGGATGTCCGTAAAAGACTCTCTGGCGTATCCACAGAAAGCAGTATGTTGTAGTTATGCTGCACATTAAAGCTATATACCCCAAATCGGCCGAAGTCTCGCAAGCAGCTTCTCCGCATAGCCGGCCTGATAGTATAAAAGACAGAGTGGATGCGTAACGAAAGAATGGAATTAACACTGTAATCAGTGCGAACTTGAAAACCAGTCCTCGATGCATATCTTTTCTGGACTTGCTGATCAGCATCTTATGCCTGTTGCCGTGGATTACGAATGCGACAGTGAGGTACACGCTGCATACTGTGATTATTATCTCCAACACGAATCCAGACTTCAGCATATATAATCCTAAATCAGGTTTGCTGCTATTCGTACAGGCCACCTCGACAGCAGCAGTGGTGGCATAGACGGTGGTATTCATTATAATTGAATAACCTGTAAAAATAACATATTCACACTTCAATAGGGTTTAATATGAAAATCTCAAGTCAGTGAATATTCCAAGTCGAACTCAATCTATGGAGCAGAAATTACAATGTAAGCCTACACTAGACTGGATGCAAACATATGTTGCCATTGTGCGAAATAACAATCCCCAATAGCAACAAATTAGACCTCGCGAGACTTTGGTTTCAATTTACACGGTATTCGCGAGGACAAGTTGCCAATGTAGTTGCATTATAGTTTCAACCCATTGTGCCTTCAAAATCATAATAAGCTGTTCCGATATTGCTATAGGTTCAAGGCACACAATACAAAGCGATACACAATGCGATGTGATGAACAGATAGGAGGATGTCGAAACCAACCTTGGGCAACTAGAAAATTTTCAGCTTTTACAAATTCGATTAGAATCAGAATAATAGATACACAACTTCTTCAAATAAGACAAAAATGAAAATTATAACTACACCAGATTTGCAAATTAGATTAGAATTACTGAATTTTCCAAAACTTGGACATTGAATAAAATTCAGTTCATATAACATGAAAGTATATTCTCATAAGTATGAGAATGGCAAACGTCTGTACTCCAAACTAGGCTCGTTTCGCACTATACAGCTCTTCTGCAGCATTTTCAGGGTTAGTATAAAACTTAAAACATGGAAACATTTCATGAATTAGACTAAAGTTAGATTATCGCAGTTCGCGGTTTAATTAGTAAACTAGAATGATCTAGCTGTAAACGTCTGGTCGAATCGACCAAGAACACTGTTAGATCCAGGCCATTTTAGGCGCTTTTCCTTGCTTTTTTTTATTCCGTGACTGGGTATTTCACTGGGCTTGCATTCACCCTGCGTTCGATAACATAACCACTTTGAGGTACTGCGAAAATAACCCTTCGTTGAAGCAGTTATACGGTGTACAACTGTACATTTTAGAATTTCAATCATTTCCTCTTAAGCTGTACTTCCTAATGCAATATCAGGACGCCTGCAAATAATGCTTCTATGCGTCAAATGGCAATCATTCATATTGCTAATCCCAGAATAACACGAGTTCTGGTTCCAACTTACTACATCGAACGCGAGGCAGCCCTAGTCAGCTCTTTGTCGGTAATGATGTCACTAACCGTCGATGAATGCAACGTTGAGCCACGCCACCAATACATTATGATGATAGCCCTTTCTGCAGGTGGTAAATTAACGAAATGGTGAGATGAGTGACGGAAATCGGAGTAGTTTTCAGGGAGACCGCAACTTGATGTGATGCGTTAGAAACCAATGTATATAACGATAATCATAATTTTATATGGCAGTATCACTCGCGAACATGATGCGTGTTATCTTATAGGCCTACGTGCGAAACTGGAATGTGCTGAGCAGATCACCATCGATACAAACATTCACGAAACCAGACACAGGACTAATGTAGAATGTAGATGCTGCTCTTCGTCGGCCATCAAGTAATCGAACATGACCTTATTATCATCAACACCAAGTGATTGACGGTTATTTCCTTGAAGTCCGCAAGCTTCCATCACTATCATAGATAGTATGCAGACATTTTGTAGCTTTTTAGTGATCTATATCTAAGCCAATGAGTAGGATCAAATACTAGAGACTATCACTGATTCTGGTTCCCTGTCTTATGACGCCATCCTGATTAAAACCAGGAAACCGCAGCCGCATCCATGGTTGGGAATTCTCGACTGCAACAGCTAAGCCTTAAGCCTAGGCCTACATACCAGTCTAAGTAGAGCGAAATTGCTGTAATTTAATTCTAATCTAAGTTGTGAAATGTTTCTATGCTCTGAGTGCTCTATGTTTCTATGAGTTAAGCTTGGCGTATAGACAATAGACATTTGCCATTCTCGTGCTTATCAGAATGAACCTTGATTTGATATGAAGTTGGCATGACTTTTACTTTCTTTCTTTCTATTTCTAAATAGAGTTTGTGAATTCACTAATTCTAATTCTAATCTTATTTGGAAAAACTGAAAATTTTCTAATTGGTCAATATCCTACACACTGTCCGACTGCCCGTCTGAGTACCACAACCAACTCCCGTCAGAGGTCATAGACTTTGCCATCTACACGACTTATGCAAGATACACGCACCGGGAAAGTAGTTTTAAGTGAGATGATTCAGACGCTAACGCGAATATAGACTTATACAGCTGAGGGAAGTCCCGAAAAAAAATCTGAAAACTAGCGCCATTATACGGCGCTTGTTTCCTGTTGAGTGCATTCGCGATATGGAGAAATACCGTCCCTATATTTCATAGGCTGTCGCAGTATGGTCGAATTCTATAGCAATCGAATACCCAAGTTTATATATGCATTGAATTGGTATAATCTGCAATGGTTTCTGCACGAGCTGTTACGGGCTTGAGAAGTCTTAGTTTCCGTTAGTAATAACGGTATTTCAGTCTAATAAACAGAATTGTTATTCGAGCCAATTCAGCACTCGTGGTGTTTTCATCACGGAATGCCAGTGGGTTCAGTGATTAAATTATGAAATGATTTCTCAGCGATGACATCAAGTATGACATTGTAATC
Source organism: Botryllus schlosseri (assembly GCA_000444245.1). Classification (NCBI taxonomy): domain Eukaryota; kingdom Metazoa; phylum Chordata; class Ascidiacea; order Stolidobranchia; family Styelidae; genus Botryllus; species Botryllus schlosseri. The sequence continues at coordinate 14,962 of ATSW01014407.1, read as the reverse complement.
CTATTAATCACGTTTCATTAATTAATTAAATAAAATAGTTAATTAATCACGTTTAATTAAACCGAGTATAAAAATTGAACTTGTATTTGGAGGAAAGTAACACTCAGACAACGGAGATTCATAATTCTAATCATGTGTATTATGAATAGTTGACAAAATGGTAATATTTGCAATTTATCAAAATAATCAGCGCTCTGTTTCGAGTAGGGCTGGCCAAATACCTGAGTGATTTGACTCTGAATCGAGTATTCTAGTATCACTTATCATGACGTCGCAACAGTATGGATGACGTGGAAAGTTCGAATATGTACCCTATGGGTGTTCAAAATTTAGCTTTTTCTCGTATTATACTGGATAATTGATTTAAAAAAATTGTTGGGTTACCTAGTTACAGGATGCACACCAAATTTGGATCAATTCCAACCAGTAGCCGAGAAGAAAGTGTATTTATTGTATAAAAATTATATTTTTTTAATAAAAATTTTCTTTTAATCCCATGAGATTGTTAGGTTGTCTACAGAAACGATGCTCACCAGATTTGTCTCAATTCCAACCAGTGGAAGCGGTGTTATTGCAGTCGAAAAATTTGGATTTGAATAAAATAGTATTTACGGTGGCCAGGGTATACTTGTTTGCGGTTACGCATTTCATCTGTTAATCTTGATTTTAGTTATCATTTGTAATCAAGCCTTCTCGGATAGGCTGTTCTTACCGTTATATAAAGCGTCTGCGAACCACCGTTTGTTGTTTATTTACGTTGCGCAAAATTAATTGTAAACCTTTCTTAGTCTTACTCTGGTTCCTTGCTGACGTTAATCTTAATTCTTTACGTTCGTCGGCCGTATGTTGCTGTTGCTGTGCTAAGTATCAGCTATCTTCATCAAGTTGTGTGTTGCTGTTGCTGTACTACGTGTCTGCTATTTTCATGAATTCGTATGTTGCTGTTGCTGCACTACGTGTCTGCTATCTTCATCAAGTTGTATGTTGCTGTTGCTACAATATTCGTCAGCTATCTTCATTCGAAATACAACGACTAGCACCCGTAGATAACCCCATAGACAGGCTTCTGCGCCTATATTCGGCAGCGCATGATTCAGACTGCCGCGCAGAAACAGTACTATCTTATTCATACTCAACTTTTTCGACTGCAATAACTCCGCTTCCACTGGTTGTAATTAAGCCAAATTTGGTGAGATTCGTTTCTATAGACAATCTAACAATTTCATGCGGTGGAAAGAAAATATTTATTTAATTTTTATATTCAATAAATCCAAATCTTTCTTCTCTTGCAGCAATTCGGCCACTGGTTGAAATTGAATCAAATTTTGTGTGCAGATTGTTTAGCCAGCCTAACAATTTTATCAGGTACCCAGTGAACTTTATGCGACCACAAAGCATAACGCCAATCCCACATCACATTAACTAAAACGTATAGGTTAGTTATCTATGGTGATACAATTAATCGTGGATTATATCCTTCCAAGCGGAAAATGGTATCCAAACTATAATAAACGATAGATATACTCTTATTGGCAAGGAGCGTATAATTTCAGTACTAGAAAACATCATATTTAACTCGAATGGTACCAAGCCGAACTTACGAGCAATGAAATTCTCACAATGCCGTGACAAACAAACAAATATTTAGTCATTTCTTCCTGTGCTGACTGACTGAACAGAAGTATTGTGAAATAAAAATAGATGGAAAGCATGACTCGGGTAAGGCTATCAAGCTTGAATCGAGTGTTTTTAGTCACACATCATCTGCGGACTCTACGCGACCTATCTGCTTTAATGCTGGTATGTAGACACAGTGAATGAGCATATGGTAAAAGCGTGCTACCCATCTACCCAATTTTAGATAATGTTACTGTTGAAAAAGCGCTTGGAGGGAACAGGCGGAAATCATGCTGCTCATCATATAATTAATAACTTCCCACCAACTTATATGAAAGTGATACTTTGTCATATTCGAGAAAGAGTCGGATCAACCGATCGTGATCAACTCCTCGTTCGTTTAAACTCGCGCCACCCTGCCCTGCGCTTCACAATTGATTGGATATCATAGTTGACAAGCATGATATCAACAAATTTGAAGGATTTATCCTCAGTAAACCGACATTCACGAATCAATACCTACGCTCGAATTCATTTACTCCTAGACGCAGAGAAATCAACCGTATAGATACCCTCGTGCATCGAGCGTTGGTGATCAGTTCGGGTAACATACTGAGTTTAGAGCTTGACAAATCCGCAAAATCTTACTTGATAACGGTTACCCTGAACACGTCATCATGAATAGAGAGGAAATTAACGAAATTCAACGCAAAAAGTCAGAGACGTCTATGTCCATCAAACATAGATTGGTCGTATTTCCATACCCGCTAAAAAACAATTGATTTCTGTGCTCCAGTAAGTGTTACGACACAGTGAAGACCAACGTGATTTTTACAACGCAACCGCTCTCTGCATGCAACACGTAATGCCGCTCTTCCTGCACTTCAACAAAGTAACATGGTCTATGAATATATGTGCCACTGTGATTGTGGTTACGTGGGATGAAAGACGCAGCGTTTGCAGAATCGCATACAACAGCATGTCCCATGTCCCTAGCTAGATTAGATTAGGGTTGCCATACGTCCGGAATTTCCCGGACATGTCCGGAATTTCACTGAAAAATCTGCGTCCGGGAGGAATTTCCAAAATACGCCTAAATGTCCGGAATTTTGAAGGCTTGAAGCAGGATCAGAAGTTTTTCGTGAATAAACATAAACAATATTATTTTCAAGCAGATTTATGCTATTCAAAATTGTTCTTCGCGCCGCGCACGAGTTAATGCAACGTATAATGATATTAGTATGGGCTGCAGGCACCACCCTCGTCAAAAAATGCAATCAAAATAAATATAAATAACCATCATTTACTGAAATAAGTGTGATTGTAATCGCAAATATAAGCTAACGGTATCTTCCTAGAGCTGGTTATGGCCGATTGGATGCTTCAATCACAGACAGTGGTTCCAAATCTTGGGGTCGTCCGCCTTTATCTGGAGATCGCGATGATGTTGGACGTAATCAGTTTCCTACAGGCCGTGAGTAAGTTCGGGCAGGCTGATTTTTTTTAGTAATCAGCTTATCAAGTTTTGAGCTTTGCCACGGAACATTTTCAAGTAGGGCGAGCATAAATGATCGCGTGATCGCGAGCATAAAAGGTTGGAGATCACCGGATGTGCAACCTGCTGGTGCATTCTATAGTAGCCTAATATATCGAAGAATCAATATTATTGACAGAATTCATACATAAAATTTAACAGCCAAATGCATATAGTAAGCGCCCAACAAGTTACATCGACTACCGGCCCTATGGTGGGTCTAAGATCAGTGCTTCTGGGCGGAAGGGGGGGATGGGATTGTTGTTTCGGACCTGAGATAGCCGCACCGACCTAACTGTATAGCAGGGCTGTCAAACACAATCCTGACAGGCCAGACACAGCCCGCAAGATGATTTCATCCGGCCCGTGGAGGCATCTATTGCAAACCCTAGCAAGTAGCAGTCACCAGAGCTCAAATTACAGATGGCCCAATTCATGACCTATGCTCCACTTCATTCCTGTATCGTGTATATAGTCGATGGACAATGCTTTGCTAGTGTGACGTCATATTGACGGTCAATGTGTTACACCTCATTTTAAAATCCGCTAGTGGGCGCTAAAGAATGTCCGGAATTTGCTTCACAAAAATATGGCAACCCTAAGCTAGATGTATTAGAACACGCGCATCACGCTCGGAGGAAAAGGTCACCCTTGACTCATCGCATCTAAAGCTTGACTCAGCACAGGAAAGGGTCCTGAATTTTGCCATTAGCAGACATTTGTTCGATAGTTCTGTATTCGCGGAAAATGACCGACACGACAGATTTCGAGTCGATGGGAGAGCCCGTTCACACTGTCATTTGTGTGTCTTGGAGTTGATGAGTTTTATCAGAATTTTTCTATAGTGACCGAATCAAAAATCATTACTCAATCAATCAATTATCCCTAGTCCTGGTAGGTTGATTCTTGATTGTTAAGATGCCGGATTGCCGGGACAAGTTAGGTCGAGGTACTTTAGGTACTTTAGGTACTTTAGGGATGACAAAATATCTTCAACCTTGCTAAGCTTCAATCCTATTTGATAAACACCATCATATTTCACGAAAATACTCGCATTTCGACTCTGTCAGCAACTCACAACCGTAAGCGTGTATTTCACATTGGTTACAGCCTTGTAGTGAACCTACTATCGCAGTATGTTTAACTCGTCGGAATCCATTAATAAAACATAAACAGATTTGATTTCTTTATCAGTCTCTATATAATGCATTCCAAACGAAGGGCTGCTACTAAATTAGTCAGCCCTCAAGACTATCGAACCACGATCTGACATATCGATCTCGCTTTCCGTCACATGTCGTCTCTTGTTCTTTTATGTTATTTTCCTTCACTTTTCAGTTTTCACTCAGTGTGCAAGTGCATGCCTTCTCTTTACATTCTATGCCCAGATGGGTTTCTAATTCTAATTTCAAAGTCTTTTCGACCCCTTCCTATCTTCTCATTGTATTGCAATCTTGTGACCTAATAAAATTGTTAATAAACAGAACTGAACTACCTGACGCGTTACAGGCTTTGAGATGGCTAACATTTCTATGCGGCATACGTGTAGGAAAATTCAGGTGCAACCTCTTTTTCAAATTTTTAGATTATATTCTTGCTTTGATCTCCAAATGTGATCGAGCTGCTCTCACGTGTTTGGGTATCATTTCATAGATCCGCGGCGGAGAGTCATTGCCAATTCTATTCGATTCATAGGAATACACGCCATGTTTAAGGTATAAGCTTCGCAAATTTTGCTTCAAAATTTTTCTTTGCCGCTAAACGTACAATCTTGTCTAGTATCGAATCTGTTCTAGCTAGCAAATGGCGTACGATTGCTTGCAGAGTTGTAATACGCATCCGTAGCCACTATAGCCATACGTATAACAGCATGACGGATGCGCGGTACTGAATATTGACGGTTATTTCTAAAGGTATTAGGATGGAGCATATTTTCAACACAATTAACGACTTCACCGTTTCGCTTTCAATCAATAACTGCGGCTTAACCTGACCTGTCCTGATAACGTTCGTCTACACTTCTATGAAACCACGTTTTAACATGCTAACGTCGAAGTAGTTATACATGCGTTTGGCTATTCCATTCCATGGGTGAGTCCATACGCCACAGCAACAAAATACTAACAGCCAATGTTGCGGTGCACCAATCATGATAATATGACCCTCACTAATGCGTCGCAGTTCCTATTCTCTGGCGAGTTGACCGCGATGCCTAGAATGCAATGACTGTGTATAGTGATATAGTGAATTATCATATCAGCGGCATGACAAGATGTATTGTATATGTACTTCCTTGATACGCAACAATAGCAGCCTTGCAACGGCGTATGGCTAGTAGGCCTACATAAGATAGATACCGCGTCAAAGCCATGCGTGCGTCAATTTCGGTTATGCAAACTGAACAGAACACGGCTATTCTCTTTAACCCTTTGGTTCTTAAACTTTTTAGCCCGCGACATAAATCTGAGATTTAGTGTGATCTCGCGACCCGAGCCTCACACATCAAAAAGAACGCATTTTTAATATTAGTATATACCATGTTTTTGCAGGCTTGTATGACGTAATGAACGCGCAGACACCAGTTGTACGCAACGCAGCTCTATGAAACATGTCTGACATGCGATTTCAAATCGGGGTGCATTATTTTCCTCTCACGTTCGGATTTGTATTGTATTAGTAGTGTAGTACTACTGTATGCTCGGATTGCAAGGGTAGGGCTATTCGATTCCGACCATTTCGACAACCAGACATTTATAGACATGTCACATCGAAAGTTTTGGCCAATCAGAGACAGTCATTTTGGGCCAAGGTTTTATCGCCGCCGATTGTTTTAAAACCACACTATTTGCCCATAGTGGTATGTCGCGCAAAATTTATTGTCTTCATGAGTCCCGGCGCGGACTGGGCTGGCCACGAAATAACTGTATCTCATAGTCCCGCACCCGCTCTTTGCACACCCATACACCAAAGCATCCCAACGGTCTCCGACGGCCTCTTCCAGAGCAACCAATGTCGGACAAATCTTATCATGAATCCAAACCAATTTGTGTAATACAAAGGACGGCACATTTTCCTCATCAAGCCATATTGTAAGTAAAGACCTTTCTATTGGATATAATACCCAACACAGTGACCTCGGTTATGTACAAACAACGAAGAAAAAATTGTTCAGTAAATATTTCATACCTATTAAGTGATAGATCTGGCGCCGTCGCGACTCAAGATTATATACCCTTGGCGAGTTGGCGACCCATGTTTGGGTCGCGACCATACTTTGAGAACCCCATGCAGCCACGAATGAGACATTTAACCTCGCATATTGCATGTACCCATGTAACTGCTACATCTCGCTCAATATTTCCCACCAAGCATAAAGCTATAGGGTGGTTAATACCGACGATGGGGTTAATATCAGATCTTTATTGACATTGCAGTCCATCGAATATATGGAACCAAAAATTGGGTGACCGAAGTTCTAAAACAGCAATTCCCAAACTAATTAGACTCTTCTTTTCGCTTAGCAAGTTCAATATATGTTTATCGCCACCTAAAAGCTAAAACTAGTCAGTAACGAAGTACTTCTACTTCGTAGTAGGCTACTCAAGTAGGTTTGCCTAGTAGTTGAATTTACTCAAGAAGTGTTAAAATTAGGGTTACCATATTTTGGAATCGGGAAAAGGGGACGCGCTTTTATCACATTATAAAAGTTAGTTTACCGAAATTGAAAACAAGTGACTTAGAAATACTTGGTAGAAATCTTGATGTGTTGACTAAAAAAACGGTCTCCCGTTTTACTCACTTTTTAACGATACCTCTTTGCTGTTGAGTAAATAATAAAATAAAATAAACGTCATCACTCTGACTCGACTCCAGAATGNCCCACTCGAACGACAGCATTAGGTATTTCGCATCATTTATGGCGATTTTCAGTTGACCCTGTCCATTAGCCTAGCTGTCAAAGATGTAAAGGAGGACTGATTTCCGAAAAGGAGGACATTCAGGCGTCCTCGGAGGTCATTTTCCTAAAAAAGGAGGACCAATCCGCCTACAGGAGGATATATGGTAACCCTACTAAAATGTGATGCTAAGAAGATGAGAGAAATCATAAACTAGTTCGAATGGTGCAATGCAGTGGCTCTCAAGCCTTTTAGAAGGAGACTTGGATCCGAGTTTTATTAATATCTCGTGACCCAAGCCTCACACGACATTTACGTTCCCTATCGACCCCTTCGTATTTTTCGCACTTGTCTCCCAGATATCGCCCATTGGGGACCACTGGTTCAAAAAAACTGCCTTCTAATGAATTTATAATCTGTATCGTCTTTCCACGTCCAAGTATCTGTGAGCACTGAATGTATTAGTGTATGATGTTCCAGTTNTTATCTCTGCTTACTGCTCCCAACTTCTTACCATTATATGGTTAACATATTTACACGACTTCCCTTATTCTATTCAATTATTGTTCCCCGTTTACTCATATGGCATACCCATTATTATGTGTGAGTGTATTGACTATTAAAATGAATACACTGCACTACCCCACTGCTATGGTGGTGGTGAGTTTTTGTGGTTTTTGGTAATCATTGTGTCTCGAATAGATTCATCGTTTTATACCGGGTCGATAGAATTCTTTAATATGATTTCGTATCTGCCGACTAGCAGCACGGCCCACTTTTAGGCTTTTTAAGACACCGCTCTCGCGGATCAGATGGCGGGGTGACGACTAATAAGACCTTTGAAGATCTTCTTGGAGGTACAGAACTTCAATATACAATTCAATAATATATTAATATTGAAATAAAACCTATTTTCGGCTGACACTCGTCAGTGATCGTCAGTCCTACAATGCTCGTTCCAATTCTCTACTAGTTGCTAACGATTACCTCTCTGACGAGTGTCAGCTGAATATATTGGGGTAAGTGCATCATGTGCGTATTGTAAGATCACAAAATTTCCCTTAACACACTTCCGTCACGCTATATTGTTATTCCAGCATACTGTTTCGAACTAGGTATTGTATCTTTCAGCACACAGCATGTCGAAATTGGAGACAATGCCACAGTTAGGCTACACAGTAGCACTTTTGATATGAGAGCCCTTGGTACATTAGAGATGTTTTGGAGCTTTTTGGTTAATTAAATACCCTTGTGCAGCAAAATTAAATCGTCAGAATATTTCTTCGTCGTACCATAAAGGAAGATACTAGGGATGGTGTGAACGGGAGGTTCACGTTCGCGTTCTGTGTGTGAACCTTGGAAATTTAGAGGTTCACGTTCACAACGAACCTTGATAGGTTCTGCACTGTGAACCTTTTTCATTTATTACAATTTTCACTTCATTATAACATCTTTGGTTGAAATTTATTGCATTATAACTGCAGGCCACTATAGGCATGGCGCTGGTAGCATAAAAAGTCAACACTAAACGAGCACGCACCCTGACAATTTCAAATTAATTTTTAACCTGCTTTGTTACAATATTTAGTGACTCTCTGCTGAGCTTGACCCGCAATCACAAAATATCAAGACCGAAAAGCGATTGATGCTTATTCAACCAATTAATGAAATTGATATCGGTGTCAGATGTAATAAATCTAGCAAGAGTGCGGGGTTCATCTCGATTTCATATGTTTATTGTATCATTAAAACCAAATACTTGCGATTGAAGTGCTGGCCACTGTTGGGGTAAAACCCGTTTACACTCTGCTTAATATCAACGTGGGAACACTCAAACGCCGAATACATTGTCTGGTTTGGCCTAGACGGTTAAGGCGTATGATTATATTCCCATGCAAATCCTCGTCGAATTGTTGACAAAGTGACGGAAGATATTGATTTTATTGGATAATTATATCACTTGATTGCTTCGCAGTTGATACATTTGATGACTTTTAAAAAGTCAGTATGTGACAGTATGTGGCCCGACTCGGCGCTTGGTATCTTGTACATTAATATATATCCCTTCACTGAAATGTAGGGTCGAAATTAGCAATATGACGTCACGCGACGTCATGAGGTTCACGTTCGCGTTCACACAAAACCTTTCAAAAAGGTTCGCGTTCACACGAACCTGAACCTTTCAGAGGTTCACACCATCTCTAAGATACCGTTTTTAATTGCGACCCAAACCTCACATGTAGAACGTTATATATAGCATGGTTTGCTTTGTTTAAGTACATTCATGTTAAAGTTAAGGGATGAATGCAGTATTCCCTATATTTTAGAGCACTACATTCATTGTGAACCAAGGTCTCTACCACATTTTCAGTTCGTTCATTAGTCGCCTAAAGAAATACAACTAAACCCAATACAATTAACTTCCAAGTATCGGCAATCGCACAATTGTATTCTGCATTTATACATTGGCTTCGAGCCCGATAGGTATGCGACCGTAAGATCCCTACTCTGCGCTTCGTTTTTCTCCTCCATGATATCCATGGATGCCTAGCGCCTATCAGGATATCTGGGCATGGCAGACCAGTTTCCGAGTCTTTGGTCTGACCCGGCCGGTGATCGAACACACGACCTACCGATCAAGAAGCCGGACGCATCACCAATACACTAGTTCAGCTCAGTTCGGTTTATTAGCAATATTCATCAGTTCAATTCACTACAAAAAATGCGATACAATGAAAAGATAGGAAGGTGTCGAAACGACTTGGAGTAGTCTTTGGAATCACTATGTCACTCAAATCCGAATTGAGTATTAATTGTGATGATTTCAGTCGAGCAGTCAGAGACGCTTTTTATGTGCTAACATTATACGCCCCTTCCAACTAAGAGTTATGCTATCTTCAATGATAAATTACAGTTTCGCTACTTTTATCCCTAAGTCACCACAATTCGCCATAAAATATCGTTGCGCCCACTAGCGAAAATATGTTTCGTTTTAATTTACCGCTGCATGTCAGTAACGAGACAAATATGTTTTGCTCCCTTATTGATAAGGTACCGTGCTGCATTGAATGTAAGCTATGTACATTTTTTATAACCAGAGGTACGTACCCTATGTGAATTCGCTAGGAGGAATTGTATATGGGTAATAAATTCTACAATCGTCGTCGGATCGAACTCAATCTGGTACTCATGGGCGCAGAATTTTACGGAGCGTTCACTCATACCCAACATCTCGATCAGCTGGCGCAAAAATGGGTATTTTCGAGGTTTAAAAAATTCCTCGTAGGTATACACAGGACCGTAACTGCCGCACCCCAAAACCCCCAATGGGGGGGGCGAGCTCGAGGGGGGTCCAAATTTATTTCGTGAATTAGCATAAATTATAGAGATTTTTGAAAATTCATGCAAGTTTGTCAAAAGTTTTTCGCGCTACGCGCGATTTCAAGTTGCCAAATGTCTTGAATTTTGAGTACTCTTCCCCCAAGAAAAAATACGCAGGATTTATAGAAAGGGGCACGTCGGCATTGGCCATTACCGCGCCACGATTTACCAAGACATATAAAGTTTTAGGTCATGTAACATGTGACTCCAAGAATGGGCCAGGACGATCGGCAGCGAGAAAACCTTGGCCGAAAAGGACCGCCGTTATGTTGACCGAAAACTTGGTTATATATACAAAATACAAATAAGTTTAATTGTCCATATGCGCCTAAATGACTGGCGCCGAATATTCCTGTCTTGGCAATCTGAACCTCTCCAGACAAATACCATCCCGCAGGGAAAAATTATATGTCAGTGAAGAAATACAATTTGAAATCGTGTGCGTCTTTTACTTTAGTAGCCTACGTTTGGGCGATTCTATATATTTTGATATAGCAGACAGGAGGTCACTAAATAACATCATGTTACGGAGTCATACCAAAGGGCCCTATACAGTTTCCAAGACACCTCAGTCAACTCCGCCGGTAAATCTGATTACGTGAGCAGAGAGGACAAGAAATTGATTACGTGAGCAGAGAGGACAGGAAATTGATAGCAATAGATATGCAATTCCCTATCTTTTTGACCGATTTTATCATGACTAATCGGAAATTTTCGCGCCTCGTGCTGGCTCGCTATACAGTGCGGCTAATTTTGTGGCAAAAGCGAACAACGTGATTGGGGGTAGGTTTATCACCCTATGGTAGCCCAAGACCCACGTCTCTCTGGGGAGCCTGACGAAGAGCTGTTTTGTTCCTGCCAACAGGTATACGCCCGAAGGTGTTTAATTATTATTGAGGGGTCCTACCTTTTCAAACACACCTCACCTGTAAATATGATTACGTGAGCAGTGCGAGGATAAAAATTAATTGCAAGATATATGCAATTCCCGATCATATTGGCCGATTCAATCATGAATATAAAAAAAATTCGCGCTTCGCGCGTCTAGGCGTGCAAAGCTGCCCAAGTCAAAGGCGCCTAATCCAGATGACAAGTTTAACAATAAATTGCGGACAGCGTGAGGGGGGTCTGGGGGGCTAAGCCCCCCAGAGGTTCGGTTCATCATCATTATGTGGGGAGCCCAAGACCAACGTTTTTTTGGGGGGCTGACGAAGTGCTGTTACGGCCCTGGGTATACACTCTGTGAATTAGCTGTGAGGAATTTTATATGGGTCATGAATTCTATTATTGTGTCGGATCGAGCTCAATGCTGGATGCAGAAATTTACGGCAGGCCTACATCTCGATCAATGAGCTCAAAAATGGAGATTGGTTGTTGTTGGATCGAGCTCAATCTGATACTCATGGACGCGGTACTTCAATACTCTTGCGAAGTAACCAGGGCTTTGGAGCAGCCGGAAATTTAAACTGCTCCAGCTCCGGCTCCGGAGCGATCTTCTATCATACATTAGCTCCGGCTCCAGCTCCGGAGCCACATTATAACCACTGCTCCGGCTCCAGCTCCGGCTCCGGCTCTGAAATTAGCGGATGGTCTTGTCTATATCAGGCGTGGTCCACAAATGTGGCCCGCGGGAGGGTTATGCGTGGCCCGCGAGGCAATGTCCTATTATATTATCGAAAATGAATTTCTCAGATTGTGAACTTGCAATGCCAACTAAAAATTACAATTCTGGCTGCGACACTTGGGATGTTGATGACTAAAATATCAGTTCCGACGCATTGGCAGATCCAGGGTCCAGTCACATTTTTAATAAATCGTCGTACATTATTACAATAAACTAAAATAGTAGCAAAATTTTTCTTCACGCTTCGCGTGTTTAATTGTCACACGATTTCTTGCTTGGTAGCCTACCCCCTACTGAAAATGAAAAAAATCCGCCTAATTTACCCGATTGAGTCTAACTCTATTCGCAATTACGGAAGAAAGTCTTTTCGCGTTTGCGCTCGCATAAAAATCGTCGACGGTGAAATGTAGGCACAAATGATTTTCGCATATTATCGGAGACCTTCGATATCGATGTGCCCAGACGCCGAATAGTCGTGTCCTTGTAAAATGAGCCTAGCGGGTGGTATACAATAGACCCGCAATACTCACCTAGTTTATTTATAAACTCAGAAAATTTTACCCGCTTGGCGTGGCTAGTTGACCGCGCACTCGTTCGTCAATTGCATGTGCCCCTTTAGCCGAAAACATTGGCCATTCCTGTTCTATATGGAATACTAATCCACTAATAGGTTAGTTATCTATAGTAATCTAGAGTCCGTCAGCCGTCAGTAACATCCGATGTAGTAACAAAGACATATAGGTGCCGCCGTGCCGGCTTGTGACTTCATACTGAATACTTGTCAATTGTCGACAACATCATATTTGAACTAGAACGCAATTTACTCCATGCCATTGCTGTGCATGCAGTGTGCACGGCATTAAAATTCAGGCCTGGTGTTCAATTATGATAAATCAGCAGATGTGGTTGTTGCATATATAACAGCATCTTATGAAATAGGTCGGAGCCGGAGCTACTCCTCAAATAACGGGCTCCAGCTCCGGCTCCGGCTAAATTTCATGTAGAGCTCCGGCTCCAGCTCCGGTGAAAATGCACGGCTCCGGGGCTCCGGCTCCGGGCTCCGGCTCCAAAGCCCTGGAAGTAACCACGTAGTTTGCCTACCTGCGTTACAAACTCAAGTGGTCATGATTAGTAGACTACTTCTATTTAACAGTTTTCAGTTATTAGGCAAATCTAGGACTAATATTAAGGTTAACATACGTTCTCTTTTAAGAGGATTTGTTCTCTTTTTTGACTTTTTTGAAAGTGTCCTCTGAGGACGCCCAAATATCCTCTTTTTTGAGATTCTGTCCTCTTTTGAGAATTTTGGTTAGATATAGGGCCAAATTCGACTGAGACACAATAAGTCAGCACTGTAGGAACGCCCCGGCGGCTATTTCGGGAGCTGGGCCGGAAAGTTGACCCTTTTTTAGTCAACCACCTGATATTGTGAAAGAAAAACTGTATGTTGGGCGCTGAGCGAGAAAGTTGACCTTTCTTTTTAGTCAACCGACCACGAAGTGGGAAAAATTTACCATTTTTTCACGATTTTCCTCTGGTTTTGGAAGTTTTAAAATTTTGATAAAGTGTCCTATTTACAGATTTCCAAAATATGGTAACCCTAACTAATATACTTACCTATTCTTTACTCGAGAATCTTTAAATTGGAGAGTGCCATCGGAGTACTAGAGTGACAGTACGAGAAACTATATAATTATCTACTTCTGCGCGCAAACGTCACGAATTCCATCCAAATAGTGTCGATGATGTAGCATTCCGCTTGTCGACCTATTCGGGCATAGTATTTGTGATTCCGAACCAGTATTGGTTACTACTAGAAAATTTTCAGCTTTTCCAAAATGGGAGCATAGAAACGTTTAACAAATTAAAAAGATTATGATTAGATCACCAGCACTTTGCTCCAATCAGTCTAATCTCTTTGGTGTATGCAGTATTTGAGACCGCTAATTATATCTCGAGTCCTGGGTGCCATCTGAGCGACGTAGTTGCTGGGTAGTCATTACTGAACCCATCGTCGTGTCAGTGTCAGTATCAATGCATACATAATTTCATCAGTTCAAAACAACGCAAGACTGCGCTACAATGAAGAGAGAGGAAGGTGTCGAAACGACTTAGAGTTGTCTTCGAATTCAGACACCCACATGGGCCTAGGCCAGTGGTTCCCAACCTTTTTCGTCTCGTGGACCCATTAGCATAAATTTGAGCTAAAACCACCCCCGCCCTATGAAAAAGTTGCCTGTTACTAAAAAAGGTGCTTTTTAACGCACAACCATTTATTGTTGTCTGAGCGATATATGGTCATACGCATTCAGATATGTCCGAACTATGTCGAATGCGGACTGTTATGTTCGTGCATTTACGTTCGGTGTCGTACAACTCTTTCTTTCTATAGGATTAGTAATTACAGCCAATCATCATTTCCTCGTGTGTCGTGCTTTTATTTATACCCTGTGTTCTGTTGTCTCGTGGTCTTTCATTTAACTGAACTCTGGATCGTGTCGCCTGTCTTATAGTTATTCTGCTGTACAATATACTGATTTCTTATTGCAACCTCGTCGCATTGAGTTATTGTTCAAACAAGATCTAGAATATAACAATTGGTATCAGAAGTGGGATTCGAACCCACGCCTCCACTATACTTTGGTAAGGTACAGCTAAATTTGATCTGATTTTTACCGGTCGGATATCCGCTGACGAAAAATAAATCATCAAGTCCGCTTGCTATGGCCTGAGTTGAATCGATGAATTTGGTACGTTTTTCACGTTAGCTCATATGTTGACTTAAAAGGGTGAACATTTTCACCGGCGGCCTTGTGCTAAATTCGGCTTGACTTTTTCCTTCTCAGTAGCAATTTGGTCGAGAGGCTGTCACGGGCCAACGAAATCGTCTCGCGAGCCTCACTTTCTGAG
>ATSW01014405.1:0-12544 GCA_000444245.1 Botryllus schlosseri | reverse complement strand
AGTAATGCCTTTAATTTCTGGAAATAAAGCTACACAATATGGCATTTTTACGGTCCACCATATTTTTTATTAACGTTTACTAATCGCGCAAAGTGTTTACACCGTATCCTACACAACTTCTCCGTATTGCTCTTTGACTAAACTACGGGCCTTATAATATGGGGAATGGCACCATATCATGCTATTTTCTAAAACGTGCTGTTCGAGAACACAGAGGATTAGCATCGCATTTCCATATCAATACTATCATTATCATCCCATGATGTGGACGAATACTTATGCTATCGAGAATTGGATACCTATGCTGGTATGCATCAATATGAATCAAGCTCGTCATCCATCGCATAGCTCAATTTGCACCTCTTTACAATCCATGTGAACGAATTTGGATCGTTTTCATGACTACTTAGGCTACTTACTTGAGTACTTTTAAAGTCAGTCAATAACTCTTCGCGGGCCGCACTTTGCCCAGGTCTGCCCTTGACAATGTAAGCTGTAAGCTCCGATCACTGCGTTTGCGATCAATTTATTTGTGATATAACAATGGAAGCTCGGTAAAACGCACAATCGCTGAATGATTTGCTAGCAATCAGATTACTTGATGAATTGAAATTGACTCGTAAATTTTGCTTCGAGTCACGAGTCAATCTGCATTTCTGAAGGTTAGGTTAGGTTAGGTTAGGTTAGGTTAGGTTAGGTTAGGTTAGGTTGCTTATGGAAGAAGTACTTCTACTCGTACTTGAGTAGATTTCTTGACTACTTTGACCACCTCTGCTGATGTCACATGTCGCAGTCCTTTCTATGTTGATCTTTTTTCGGCGGTCCTTTTTAGACTCCAGCTCTTTACTTTTTCTCTTTTCACACTTCATTGGGTCTTTTTTCACTACGCTATCTCCCCGCAACCCACAAACCAACACACTCTTTCCTGATATTTATATTACAACACGGGATTATACAATCCACGGGATACCATTCACGGTGTTGCATTAGTCACTGGAATTTCACATGTCTGCTTGTCTAGGTGTGTCCCGTGGCGGGATTTATAGCCGATGCCGAAATATTGGTTCCTTCACCAGCAGGAGTAGAACTAACGACCGCAAAAAATCGAAAATCACAAATAAAACTATAATACCTTATAATAATGCGAATCACTGAATTGCCAATAAGCTAAAGACTGTTGGAAATAAAGTCGGAATTTGAAGTGGGAGGGGTTCTACCTAGAAAATCCACTCCCTGACTACGCCACTGCTGTTAGTAGTGATGACTCTGGGCTATGGTTGCACGAACATCACCCAACAGAATGCCAGTATCCCGATTCACGCCAAACGACGACACGTGCTTTCTAATTGTTCGAAAACTAATTTTTAGATGTCCTAATAGAATTAGCCAACTACTCAAAAATTTCAATTCACAATCAATTCAAATCAATTCTAACAATTTCTTCATTTCAATGCACCACAAGACTGCGGTACAATGAAACATAGGAAGGTGTCGAAACGACTTGGAGTAGTCTTCTAAATCAGACAACCACCTGGCCTAGACGATGTAAAAAGGAGGCATGCACACTGAATGAAAAGTAAAAGAAGATACCTAGATCGATATAGTTTGTAGCAGTGTTGGGATGAATTGAGTCATGACTTAACTCGAGTCACCATTTTCGTATGACTTGACTTGACTCGATCGAGTCACTTTACAAAAATGACTTGACTTGACTCGACGCATCCGAAATGTGGATTGACTCATCGTGACTCGGAGCAAAATTTTCGAGTCAATATCAAGTGATCGGTGTCGAAAAAAATCACTGTTGCACACGAGGTAGTGACTTGATCCCAACAATGGTTTCTAGGCCTACAAGTCTGATCAGCTGGTCAAGGACATGACCTGGCTGGAAAATATTAATTATTGATTTAAATAATAGAGTATCAAATGTATAAAATCTGAAGTAATGTATGGGCTAATCAAGTATAAATTTTCGTCAGATCAAAACACCGATAAGATGGCGATAGAATGCTATGAGAAGGGGTGTCGAAACAATTTGCAGAAGTCTTTATCAGACACCCGCCGCGTCCGAGTGGCATTGGACAATGGGCATGCACAGCACACTGCACACTGGATGAAAAGAAATTAAGGATAACATAATAGTAAAGGAATATAGCCGAGTTCAAGTACATTCATAGAATTCAAGGATAGCTAGAAGTTCTATAGCTATCCCTGATAGAATTTCATCATTTCAAAAACTACAAGACTTCGATACAATGAAAGACAGGAGGGAGCCGAAACGACTTGGAGTAGTCTTTGAGATCAGACACCCACATGGGCCTAGGCGACGTAAAGAGGAGGCATGCACACTGAATTAAAGTAAAAGAAGACAATATATAATGATGAATCGGCAAAATCAGGTGGTATGTGACGGGAGGCGAGATACCGTTCCAAGAAATGAATGAGGCGTGTGTCGGTAGACAAGGTCGATATGTCAAATCGTCGTCCGCTGTGATCTTGAAGGCTGACTAGTCGGCCTTTTCATTCAGTAGAATCTGATTCTATTTCGGATTGAATGTGGACTTGTTAGAGGACCCTCGAGATAATGTTTCCCATGACATGACCATAATTATATATATAATTGACATAACCAACTTGTTGGTAGATTTCTATGATACATAATAGGGGATCGGGTTTATGACCCACAGGTGCCCTTATTCGTAGCATGTAATGTCCAAACCATACTTATTCTCAGCTCTAAAAACTAACATGATAGACGCACACAAGGAAGCGAATGAAACGGGCCAGAAAAGCTGCAAAGAAAGAATTTACAGCTGAACAATCAAAATCGAACACTCAAGGACATGACCTCCTATCCGTTCATTACATCGCACTGTGCCCTGTGTATCGCATTGTACATTGTGATGTCTTGAGTGGATGTGAAAATAAAAGTCTACCAATAATACCAATGGGATTTAGCTCAGCGGGAACTGCGGACCCTACAATCATTTTTTATGTGTTTTGCGTACGCAGTACGTGTACCCTAAGCTAGTGAAGGGCAGCACTGTCAATACATAGAACCATATGCACAAAAATACAGTAAAATACTGATATAATAAAAATATTTTGATAACTACCAAATCATGAAAATCTCCTGTCAAATTTCGCTCCGGATATTGACCAATATTTGGTGGTCGCCACCGGTAATGAGGTCAGGAGGTTACACTTCTGAAATCCCTGGAAACGAAAGTGGCTTCATAGCAACAGCTAAAATCTTGCTTCGTGTGTGGAGATCCCGGGCCAACGTGGCGCAAAATTCATCTTTTGCTATGGATCCGAGGGCGACATGGGACATGGAGCTAGCCTCAAAACGCGCCAATGAAAAATCTGATCTGCAAAATCTGAACCATCGGTTCGCTGCATACATCCAGGCCGTTCGGTCAGCGCACGACATCGAAGTAATTGATGATCAGTAGTATCGGCGGAAAAATCCCCTTTTGAAATTATATAACATATTTCAGGCACAGAGAAAAGTTTTGCTATCGTCCAGTGAAACCGAGGAACGGTCCTTCCAGACTTTGAAATTACAGTATGAGCAGCAGATTAGTGAATTACAGGCAAAGATAGATGATATTTCCAGAGAAAAACAAGAGCTGGAACTCAATCGAAGTGCTTATGATACCACTCTTTCGGAATACGAATCTAGGTATGTGAAGATAGTGAATCAATATTGGGTAAACCAGAGTGGCTAGTTCATGAAACAATGAAAGTAGTCATTGATTAATGTTACTGTAAGCTATATCGATAGGCCTAGCACTACCATAGTAATTTTACCAATCAAGTGCCAAGTGTGTCAACACTGCGATGTTATGTAGATGTTGCAGTCTTGCTTATCCTAATTTGACTGTTCGAAATTTGTTGTTCTGCTCTCGCCCTAAATTGCTATGTCAGTTGATACGATAATATTATATTATTAGTGAATGTGATATTTTCACTATCAATCAATTCAAAATAATTCTTATCATATCTTATTGCTGGGTGCAAAGGTAATGGATTTGCATCAATTTGCAATGTGAAATTACACATGAGTCAACCCACAATGTATAGTAGATAGCAGTAACATATCTGACTCTTATCAACAATGCAATATTTGATTGATTGGTTGATTGAATTATTGATTATATCAATCTGATTATAGCGAAGCATTTACTCAGCGGTATATTTATATTTCCGCAGAGTCGTGGCGTTAAATCAATGTATATTCGAGAAGCAAAACGACTTCCAGCGTCTGCACAGCGCCTTGGCAGCGAAAGATGTTGAAATTCAGGAAGCCAAATCGGATGCGATTCAACCTCGTCTCGCTCTGGACGGAGCAAGAATGGAAATTGAAGACCTTAAAAAAAGACTGCAAGAGTCTGACCGAAGGTATTAATTTGTTGAAATATTTTCAAACCCAATTTGCATCTTAATATGTTGTTCTTAGATTGCAACTTGAAATTGCATCGAAGGGAGAGTTGGAACAAATTTTATCTGATCTGCAAGGAAAAATGCAGAGAGAGATTGCTATTTACCAAGAAGTAGGTTGATTATATCATTTTATTATATGATATGAAGTATCATTAAAAATGATTTGCATTTGGTTCGGTTTCATTGTCTTCCTTTATGCAAGATTAGTAGCCTATCATAATTTTTTTAATAAAGGAACTGTCCGGGGTGCGACATAAATTGGAGAAATCCCACGAGTTGACGTTGCAACTGGAAGAGAAAGTGAGAAATTCAAATCACAGTGATTCCAGCTTGGTAGAGTTGATGAAGAAAGTGAGAGAAGCCAGTGAAGCAGAGCTGAGACGCTTTATGGACGAAACTGAAGCGAAATATAACTTGAATGTGAGTAATAGGTAGCCTATATGTTATAGGCTGGATAAAATATTCTATTTAGAAATTGGCTCTATTGTAGAAATATATGAGAGAATTTTGGAAACTTCCTTTTTGTAATTGATTTCATTCCGTTCCATTGTGACAGGATCGCTCCTGTTTGAATGCTTATTACTTTGCTTGTGGTAAAGATTGATTTCATATTTCAAAGTTGCTCATTTAATTCTTAAGAACATTGTTGAAACTAAGCATAAGTCTCTAATTGACTGGGATATTAAGTTTGCCTCTAAAAACTGCAAATCTGCCATATGACTCTCCAAAATCAATTTTTTGTGCAAATATAATTTTTGCCACAGCATTTTTCATTTGGTCCAGAAACTACAGACATATTATAGCTATTTTCTTTGACATACCGGTATCCAGATTTGAAACTTGATTTTTGGTAAATTCAGCAATCAATTTATATATGTGAAATACAAGCATTCTTAATTAGATTCAAGAAGTCAAAATGCGTATGGATGCCGATGTCAAACATCTGACAGCCCTGACTGAAGAGAATGCTCAACTAAAAAGTCATCTGGACGCACAACTGTCAGACATAAGATCATATGAATCCAAAGTAAGCTAAATCCTAGTAAACTGCAGAGTTGTCCGTGTCAAACCTTGCCGCGTAACAGTTGGCAATGTTGGAAGAAGGAAGGCAAGCTGCTGAGAAAGCATCGGCAAGTGAAAAGACAATGTGTCAAGCCACTGTGAGGAATCTTGAAGTCAAACTCCAGGTACATGCCTTATATCTATTTTAAAATATCTTTGTAATTTGGTGAGAACACGAAACATTTTTTAGAGGTCAAGCATAGAATTTGAATGGTAGGCCTTTCAATTAATTAATCATGTGTTTAGGTTCAAGTATGGGCATTGAGTGATGCTGGATTTCAAATACACCGCTGGGCGCTGGTAATCCTTGATTCTGAATGAAATCTTGATTTTACTCAGCTCTCCGCTCTAACGGATGATATAATAAATTGAAATTTCATTAACAAGCTCAGTATCAAGTGGTTGTTATTGGTACTTGCAGGCCCTACTACTTAGCTACTTTGCCAGACAACTGTCAATCGATATAAAAATTTTGAAGCTACCAAAGGGATAACGGGACAAAAGCTCTCTAAACTGTACTGTAGTGTCTGGAGGCTATCGATGTATAAATTGCCTTTGTCGACTTTGATTTGTTGATATTGACTTCAGGAAACGCAAGACCTACTGCTTGTAAAAATTCAAGAGCTCGGCGCCGCTCAAGAGGCTAACATCCCTCTGCGTGCTGAGATAAATGCTTTGAAAGTTTTAATTGAGGAGGAAGAAAAGAGGTGGGTGCACTTCAAAGTGTTGTGCTTATTAACCCAACTACCAAAATTCCCATCCTGATTTCGTCGCCGAAAACAGTCAGACCATCTATGATGCCATGCCACATGCAGTGAATTGTTTAGCTGTATTTTTTTTCCGCGTAACAAATATCCATTGAAATATCTATGTCCAAAAATAGTCAGCGCTGTTCAGTCGGGTGGCATGAAAGTACATTGAGAGATACTTTCTCTTATTTGCGTGTAAAGACACAATAAGAAAATGTTAAGAGCAATAACATAAAAAAACACAGTCGTGCAGTCTTTCGCACAGGATATAGTATGATCAATGCCACCTTTAAAAGGCCAGTTTGTTTGATCACACTAGCACACATTTGAGGACACTGTATGTGTTTATAAACTGCACCATGATATCAAAGAACAATAATAAAGAAAATATATCCATGATAAAAACTAACAAAAGCAGATGAACAGCATGTACAAAGTTACTAACAGATTTCGTAGTTGTCATGATAACAGCATCAGAGAGACAGACAGTGTATACAATATATACAATCTTCACTTAAACAGCAACAATTAAGCTTGTGTGTAGATGTTAAAACAGCTGCCTGATTAACTGTCAAAATAACGATACACTATAAATCTTGAAGATTTTGTGATTGACCAAGATCTCTGCAGACATTGTTATTTCTGTGATCGATAAAANTNTANTCGGAGACAAGTGCATGCGTGAGCGTGAGTGTCTCTACTTAAGATCTTTTGTATTCCGCGCTCAGATTGAATCTTGAAACATTGGCGCCGGGCAGCCCATTCGCTTCCGCGATGGGAAATCGCCAACAGCTCACGACTTCAACAGCATTTCTGGAGAGTCTCGGGTTGGACTCGCGCAAGCAGGCGGAAAACGCGCGACTCGGCTTATCATCAAATTCCAATCAAACTAGCGGAACGGCCTATAATTACACAGGCTCTTTTCTGCAAACCGCAGGACATCAACAAACTCGCCCCGGCTCCGAACCGAACAAGTCGAGCTCTTTCGACAGGCACGGTTACTCAAAGTTCTCCGCTACCAACCTACCATCGAATTATTCCGATGTGGGTGCAGGTTACGATGACCGTAAAGTGAGTTGTATTCTGTATGATATGTTATCTGTATCAGTGTAATCTGATTTAAATTTTTTCTTCCACACTTTTGTTCCTATATATATATATACAAGATTTTATTTCTGTTTTCATACAAAACACTCTGTGACTGTATGATGTTTGAACCGAACAACCACAAATTCTGGTTCTGGTTGACATGGAGATCGTCACGATCATATCTACGGTACCAGTCAAGATGCATAATTGCATCGGTTGAAAACTCTAAACCTATTCCGCTGTTTCATAACCTGCTATACTATGAGACGATTTGTTTGTTGTTGCAGGCGAGAACGGCAGTGCCCACGAACCGATCCACCTATAGTCCGAGGTACGATTTTCAAAATAACCAAACCAGCGGGGAATCGCAGTATCCTGTCGGCATCGACGATGCAGATAAACCGCAATCCGATCAGTGCGGCCCGGAGTCAATACCCCGCCGTCCGCTCAGCGCTGCTAGAACGAGATTTATTCCTCCCTCAGGAAGTGAGCGCAGTTCGTTTCTTTGTTTCAAAACTGCAACGGCGTTATCAATGATTACTTCTTAAATACGCAATTACAATTACGAGTAGTACTTGGTTATGATTACACGGAAAAGTAATCCGAATTACATACAATTACATTCATTTCGCTTACTTGATCTTGACCCTTGAACATATATTCGAAGACTATAAAAACAATAGAGATAAGACTGCGTTATGTGGGTACAAATCTTTTGAAAAATGTGACATCATTTGCTTGTTACATCATACAGGTACAGAACTTCAATTTGCAATTGAATAATATATTCATAGGTATTGAAATAAACCCGAATATTTGCAGCTGACACTCGCCAGCCACTAGTACTGACGACTGCCCCTGATGAGTGTCAGCCGAAAACATTTGGGTTTATTTCAATATGAATATTTTATTCAATTGTATACTATTCTCAATGCGCAACTTCGATGCTGACGGTTTTCAGCCTCAATTAATTTTTACTGTAGTTACAACCCATGCTAACATGATATATGCGGCTGATTGAAAGCAGTTCCAAATTATGAGTAGAGAATGGCAAAATAACAATTTGTGCCCACTTCATGTAGGACAGCAGGAGAATAAGACATGAAATTTTTTTAAATGAATGTAAAACTAACAAGTTGGGTACTCCTTTTACAAAGCAATCGATTATATGCCAACTTATCGATTACGATGAAAGTGATATTGTATTCGATTACGATTACAAATCACGGATTGCCTTATGTCTGTTTATGTTGCAGGTCAAGGCAAGGATTACTTTAATGTGATGTTTAACGACCTGCGCAAGGATACCTTATATTCTAAAGTTACGGAAGATGGTGCCGGTCACGCGACTGCACAAGTATCGTCGTCCGTTGTCCAGGATTACATAAATTCGACGTCAAGGTGAATTGCTGTTTTCATGTGTAAAAATAGTGATGCTTCGTCTCTTCATCACCGCATATCACGATTCGATTATTTCACTGTCACTATGATTGATTTTCATTATCATTTCTTCATTCTGCCACAGATACAATCAATTTGAAATAGCACAATATTCAATTTCAATCACAACAAAAAGTAATTATCAATATATGGTACCTAGTCCACTTACAAAGCCTAGATATAGAACCATGTTGAACTTTACCGTAAATAGGTAGGCTAGTACTGGAATAATTTAATCAGTTTTTAGACTTTGTGTGAAACGTCATGATAACAACATCCTTCAGTTATGGTCAATAGCCACTTTGTAACCGCTGACTATTTGTACGAAGCCTTCGTAAATGGGCATTGACTTGATATTAAATGACTAGGAATCTTGCTTTTGAATGAAACTTCATTCAGTAACAGCAATTTGGAGTCATCACTGTAATAACATAAATATTACCGGTATAATTAATAAATAATAATATATTAAGCGATAATCCGTGAACCTGTTGCACTAGTGTTTTCATATGTTCAAGATAAACAATGAACAATGTGATACAATGATCAGATAGGAAGCTATCCAGATTGCTAGCCATGCCATGAAGATTATCTTTCGCACTGTTATTTTGCAGTCTTCTCTCCAGTGCATATGTGCCGTGCCTGTCACTTTTTCCAAAGCAAGTAACAAATAGTCCTATTCCGTGTTGCAGTCCATTATAGCTATCTGTTAAGTGATATTAAGTTATCGAGTAATTTTTAAACATGAGTGGAATTATATCTTTAGAGTATGAGTAAAATCAGTTTTTAGTTCTGGGATCTTGAAATGAAAGTTTTTATTCGTGGCAGCTCTTTTTCATCAGAGCTGTTGACCGTGGAATCGGGTTATTGAAGTATTGACACATCCTTTTTGTACAGCAGCATGGCGAGTAAATCTGGAGATCATGTTAGAGCTTGGTATACCGGAACATCAACCAGGTTATTTTCATGATATGGCTAAACTGGCAGTGTGTTTATGTGAAGCCCGGGAATTGAAACATTTCCATTAATTCCTTTTTTGATTCAAACTAATTCTATCCTTTCTATGTCTTGCTTTAGGCAACTTTTTGATTTTGTCTATGATAATTTTGCCCCATCTGTTCCTTCACAGATCATTTCTCTTATATCCTTGGTTTGATTTGCATGACTTGGCTTGTTCTTAATTAAGGTAGTCTTTCCTATAATCTCCACTCTATTCTTTTCGTGATGGTAAAGTCTTTGCTTATCCAGCAACCAGAATTGGGCATCCGGCGTGATTATATTAATATTATTAAATGCATTTATTATAACGTAACAATAAATGTTTTGCGTAATCAGCATTATTTATTATGATATTAACGGTGACTATTGCACTTGTGGCATAATCCTGTAACAGCGATTAGATAGATGTTTCATCTCAGTATTTCAAGTATGATTGATATTAATCAGTACAGTGTTGCAGTTTATTGCTATACAGATATTAATTCAAATGTAGAGGCACAATGTGACCAATAGACATTCAAGGGAAAAATTGTTTTTCATCCAACTGTTCTTGGAACCATTCCAGTAAGATTAATTGCATCTTTGTTATGTTAAAATTCAAGCAACTATTGTCTGGTTTTCATTGCTACATATAGGGCTATAGCCTATGCTTATGAAATAAAATAACTACATGTTCCTCAAGTACCGCAATCTTTGGGTAGTGTTCTCTCAATAGTAAGTCCTTACTAAACTTTTCAAGTACCGAAGCGAGTCAATTTTTATTAACATTTTCATTATACTCGGCGATTGGAGATGTTGATATTGTTAACGACAAGTACTGATAATGTACCAACAACGGGCCGTCTTGATTTTAGTGCTACCGGAAACTTGAAAGTTCTCCAGATAGCCGACGATGGCTCATCTGTCACCATCACCAATTCTTCATCAACCCAGGAGGAAAACCTCGGGGGCTTCATGCTGCAGCAAAACGTCGGTGGTCACGTTGTCGCCGTCTTCAGATTTCCTCCGAGAGCGTCGCTACGGGCAGCCTCGTCGACAACCGTAAGCTCGCTGTTAGCATGTGGCAAATTTTATTGCTCATTCGTCATACTTGATTGTTCTACAATCTCTACAAAAGTTTGGTTATCTTTGTCCTAAACAGTTTGCAAAGCAGGTATCTAGTCGAAATTGTCATAGCCTTTCATGCTTTTGTAACTATGAAGGGCAAGTTTGCTTTCAGAGGTGGTTAATAACGAAGTGGTGTACTCAAGTAGGTTTTGCCTATTTGCACTACTTACTCCAGTGGTTATGTTTTTAGACTACTTCCGATTCTAATTTAATTCTAATTACAACCTTTTTTAGGCAAAAGTACTTAATTTTACACTTTGGATATTGAAAAGTACGAAGTACTTTTGTTTTGATTTTCCATCATTCTTGTGAGTGAGTGAGTGAGTGGGTTAAGAACACTGTGAAATAGCCCTCGTTTTACGGTAACTGAATATCTTTGCGAAGATGGTACGTATTTGCAGTGTCCCTCGTGATTTTGGGTCAATCACAAAGATACCTTTTGCAATTTTGACAGTAGCCCCCTTCAATTAACTGCTAAAAGCATTTGATCTCTCATCCAAGTCTATCTTGAAACCACTTATTTGAGTATCCTCTATAACTTACATTTTCTCATTCCACTTGAACTAGTTTTGACATGTCTTGGGAATTGCTAGGTCCACTTGCATTTGAGTAGAAATTCACATTGTTACTTCTACTGTAGTAGCAACGATTTCCACTGACTGAGACAACCTCTGGTTATATTGAGTAATGCTTGAAAAATAATATGCCGTAATTGTGACTGTATCTTTATTCTTTTACATGTTTTAAGAGTTTAATTCACTCCTGTGTTCCTTAAGTTTCTTGAGTAACCATTAAGCGGAAGTGTTCATTGCAACCAAAGACTGAGCCTTTATCTCCTAGTTCACAATCAGATTTTGTATCTACCAGGATATTGTGTTTGTAATTTTGAGATTATTAACAAATA
Organism: Botryllus schlosseri; assembly: GCA_000444245.1. Taxonomy (NCBI): domain Eukaryota; kingdom Metazoa; phylum Chordata; class Ascidiacea; order Stolidobranchia; family Styelidae; genus Botryllus; species Botryllus schlosseri. The sequence continues at coordinate 748 of ATSW01014405.1, read as the reverse complement.
ATAATGATGATGGGGCATCGAAATGTTCTGCTTCTTAGTAAACAGGAGCGTCATTACCATCTCTCATTGGCAGGTGTGGAGCGCAAAAGCTGTAAATGGAGTGCACAACCCGCCTTATCATTACATATGGTCAAAGTTGGATAAGTGGGGCACTGGACCGGAATGTACCACAATATTATGTCAAGCAAATGGCCAGGCGGTGGCTTGGATGACATCTGCACCGGTATGTTTTGTTTGTTACAAATTTGCCCCGAGTTAGGGTTGATCAATTTTCTTTTCAGAGGGTTGTGAAGAAATCAAAAATGAAATATGCGCCAAATGTAAAGCAACAAACCGAGGAAACCAGGAAATTGTTGGAAGACCTTCGAGTCAAGGTATTGCACTTTGCTGTGCGACTTGTGACCCTATTTATAAAAGGTCTAGTTTTATTCACAAGCGTAGAAGCCCGCTTGCCAAGTTGCTTCATAAATGTAATTCATCTGTTCCAAAGCTTGATTTTTACCATGTTTGGTAGAATCAAATGAACGATGACGACTCTATCGTGGAAGATGACGTCTCGGAGAATAGCTGGAAACCAGACGCTGTGGTACTTCCAGATTCGTATACCAAGAAACCAGTGCTATATTCTAACGACGGCAACAGCCCGAATACCCTGCCAAGTATTAACAAGTGAGTGAATTACTTTTCTGGGAGAGAGAGAGAGAGAGAGAGAGAATCTTTATTCGTATACATTACATATCAACATAAC
>ATSW01014401.1:0-13757 GCA_000444245.1 Botryllus schlosseri | reverse complement strand
ATTACGATTACGATTACTTCGGATTTTTTTCGAATGTAATCGATTGCGATTACGATTACTTGAAAATGCTGTAATCGTCGTAATCGATTACGATTACTTAGCACGATTACCCCATGTCTGATACGTATTATCGCATGCTATTCAAATATTACCGGGCGAATTAGTTCGCGACATTTATTTTGTAAGCACTAACTTTAACGGACACAAATTAGTGATCCAGTATCGTGAAAATGCGCGTAAAAGTCACTTCACCATTAAAAATTGATAATGATTTATGGTCGCTATTATATGTGTGTACAATGTATGTTGCGAGTTTCAAGGAAATTCGACAAAAAAAATTGTTTATAGTTTTATTGCTAATAAATCATACTAATCTGTAGCGGGCGAGATCTTTCAAAGTATAGCGATGCAAGCCTACGCCGGATTAAAAAGCGAACAGGAAACCCGTCTTAGTGACATTTCTCTCGAAAATTGTGTCAATGATTACAAGGTTCGTGATAATTGCTGCCGCGTCGGCACGCTATTTAAAAAAAAAGCCTGGCACGGATCCTGTCGGAATCTCTAAAATATAGATTCAGTGCAGTACACGCTGTCCTTGTTTTGATCGCGTTTGCGCTCCGTGCTGGCTGGTAATTTACGCAATTCAAAACCAGATCGATAAATTGGCGTAATTAGTGACCTCGGCACCAGATCATCTGTACCGTACGGTGCGCAATAATACATAATGCGGCACGCATATTCGTGCCAGTTAATCGGTGATAAAAGTTCTCAATCAACATTTCCATCTATACGGCCGATCGATATTACCGTCTATTTCCGTTGTAGTATGTCTTTGAACGAGGCACTCAAAATATAACGAGCCAATTTAATCGATACGAAAAGAAACGGAGAAAGCACTAATCGCGCACTAAATTATGCATTGACATCTCGGCGAGGCCGCGCGTGCGTCATATTTTGGTCGCTTTGAAACTTTGACGAAATTACAAACAATATACCACGGGCGAAACATTCTTCTTCGTCTACCAACTTATAAATAACAATATTCCGGTGGGTCGATCAGACGTCAACGAAACTTTGACCTCGAGTTCGACGATAATTTCTAATAAATCATACTTGTGATAAATCACCTCATAATGCGAGATCATGAATGAAACATGTGAAATTTCGTCTGTTTCAATTCCAACACATCATGCGCGCAACGTATGCTATACAATATCTATAACCGATACCTTATGTTATAGTGGTTAGAGGTATATGGTATTGGATGGAGTGTAACGAAATTCGGAGATTGTGATAGATTGATTTTTATTGATTATGACGCCGTTTCGCGCCCATAAGGAGAGGGATACGAAAACATTGCAATTGAGGCGCAATCGTTGCAAGCAAAGCACAACCGGCAGTGCGAGATTACGTGTGTACAATGCACTGTAAACTGTGCAGTGTACACAGTGCCCAGTACAGCAGATATTATGAGCCGCTATCTAATTCGAAAGGATAACTTACCCATGCCCATTGCCCATATTGTGAGAACAAACTTCCTTTGCTGATAACATAATTCAATTGATATCTCACCTGTGAGTTAAAGATAACGTTGCAATCGTCGCACCGCCTCATTTCAGGAGTCGCTTTTTTGCTTTGATTGTACATAGCCTGATGCAGAACCGCCTTTTCCACGGGCCCTAATTTCTGTGGGAGAGCACACGAACGTAAAACACCAACAATTGGTCGAACAAAGAATGCTTGAAATGACTTGTATGTAATCGACTTATTAATTATTCAGGGAGGCAATCGTATACTCTATTTTACGGTCGCGTCTGATATATCGCAGTTTGTATTCTGTACGCATTTTGATGCTTACCGGATCTCTGTCAATTCCGAATATTCCTTCTTTCTGAGGAGGGCAGTGCAGATACCCATCTGCAGCGATAATATGTTGTTGTTGTTGTTGTTGTTGTTGTTGATGCTGCGAAATATTTGGCAGTCCATTTATCTGCGCGCTCTTGGGCGGCGAAGCTGCCGATGGTATCAATTTAGCGGATCCTACCCCATTTGTCCAATTGCAAGCTGAAGAGAAATAGGCTATTTTGACACCAGCCGTAGTGAGGTGTTTAGATCGCTAATTGTCGAAATGTGGTAAAAGTCCGTTTCTGTAATATCTCAAGACATAAAAAACTTTATCCTATCGCAAGACGCTACAATTGCTTAGATGCTTTGTCAAAGAAGCCGTGTTTTAAGATATCAGTATTATTGCGTATCGTTTTTTTTATATTTAATAGATAACGTTCGCCTTAAGCTGTAATAACTAAGGGAATACATTTACAACCTATTTTATCTTTTCCTATTCCCACTTAAAAACAATTCGTTATTCTCGACACGATGAACAGTTGAATACACACAGGTCTTAATACCGAGCTCGATGGTCTACCACCAAACGCAATGTTTTGGCAGGGATGCTATAAACCTAACCCTGCCTTGTCATCCTGTTCGTACTGGGTGTGAACTTCGTCTTTGCTTATTATTTAATTGCTCGATCGAGAGGAGTTTACAATCGCAGCACAACACGTGCTGGGTGCTCGCATAAATATCCCTGTTATGTTCAGTGCAAATGACTCGGCATTCTCATACTAAGCTGATAGCCAGTTACACTTTCCACGGCGAATACATGTTGCGCTTAAATGGCGGCATGACCGCCGTTTTCGTCAATCTACGTCTCTTTGAAAGTGGCAGTAAACTCGCTATGAGGACCAGCAGTTTAACAGAAACTTCAATGATATATATTTATATGTTGGTCTGCAGTTTAACAGCATTAAGCTGGTGACTCTTCAGTCTTCATGATAAGTACATCTGGTGTAATTTCTTACCGGGCACAACATTGAGTAGGACACGTTGAACTGGAGCAGATAACATTCCCCTTCTCGTCACAGGACAGGATTTTATACTAATCGCCTAAAATGCCTATCCGCTGAATATCGAATAGAAACGCGAGACACAATTGCGTTAAACTGCTACGTTTCAGCACCAGGGAATTAAAAGGCCTCGATCCAATATGAAATCATGGTCAGAAACGTTTGATTACATACATTGAATAAATTATGGCCTTGGCTGAGTTGTTAAATCTTACCTGAGGCTAAAATCTCGGCTAAATGGCGACAAACAGTCAGATTTCGAATGTATGAGAAAAGCTTGTGTAATTGTATTCATTTCGATAGTGCGAAAATGACAATTTACGGTCTCAATATGGAACCAGCGAGTGCTAAGGAGTGTGCTTTCACGATTTAATAACACTACTGCACGTCCCGTGTCAACATAGCGTCAGTGAGTCCATCAGGCGCCATGCAAAGGCGTACCCGTACGTACCGCGCAAGAAATCCAAGTGATTATGACGTAAATCGGCGAATTCTCATATCTTCTCGACTAAATCTGTCCTCACATACCCTCATGTGAGCATGCCGTGATAATCATTTCGATTACCCAAAACATCTCTAGCAGTGTCTACTACGCGGGAATCGAGCCTCGCCGCATCCGACGTAACAATGCAGCGCGACGATAACGTTTCAGACAAATCAATTCGAAATTCAGAATGTCGGTCATGTTTGAGTTGACTTCAAATATTTAAATTAAAAAGCAATTTAACGTCTGAGCACGGTGACGTACAGCTCATAGTTTAGTACGATTTACGCATGAGCGAGTTGAACTTGATATCCAGCATCAATGCAGTCAGGTTACTTACAATGAAAGCGGACAATTTCACACGTTGCGACATATCTCTCTCTCTCTCTCTCACTCTCCCTCTCTTTTTCTCTAGCGCTCTCCCTATCAATATTTATAATATATATATATATCTATATACCACTTCAACTTTTTTTCATATTTCATATCGTATCACAAGATCTGCCTTTATTTCCCACCCACGTTGGCTAACCAAAACCCATTCATGAATCAGCGCATTAGTAGTATATCTAACTTTCCACTGTTCCTGCTATCCGCGCCCCGCACCAAGGTCACTCTCATTTAAATATCAATCGCTAACCTAATTTAGCAAATTCATTTTGGTAATGCGACCGCAAGAATATGATAAGCATTTTCCTGTTACGCTACGCCGGCAGAATCTAAAACGGTTTAACCTTTATCTCACCACATACGCATGCATTCGCACTGTTTTTACTTTCTTTCAGAGGCAAACAGATATGGTCTAAAATTTCGTGATACTGAACAGTGCGGTGGTCACAACATGATTGATTATTGGAAAGTCGAAAACTATGCGTCCTGTTTCGAGCGCCCGCTTATACTGAATACCAAATAGCGTAAAGCACTTCGAAGGTAAACGCTATCTCCTCCGCTATTTACCAGCGGCAGAATTTGCGCAAAACAGCACAGAAAAAGACTCATTGCATTTTGATAGATGACCTATCCAAAGTCTTCCTGTCTGGAAGGAGGCGGGTTTACGCGGTGGCTATGCGATTTTCATTCAAGCGTGAGCCGAGTTACGACGTTGCTGTAACAGCGTGGTTTTGAAACCAATTTAAATCACGCGGGTGTTTCAAGTGTTGTATAATGTACTAAAACTGGAAACGAATTGTTAAATTGGGTTGCTGATCGATCGGTCTTTGCGGCATAGCTACAGAACTTCATTGCCCTGCACAACTCGCACGATACTGAGTGACATCATAAAGTATGAACCGGAACATGGCATTATTCGATTTTACAGTTCTACTTATACTGTATTCTCAGTCGATTGATCCCTACAGCATATCGCAAAAATGAATGAATATACAATGTATACATTTTCCCATGAAAATATGAAAATATACCTTTGGAGTTATCGAGTATATCAATAATAAAGCAAAAGTGGAGTCCAGGAGAACGATAGCTATACCGAGTAACTCGCCTCTTAAAAGCTGCAAATCGCTGAAAAACTGTATCAAGATTATAGCCGAATTTCCATAGAAGATGAGGCTGTGTCGATTTCTAAGTACAGTCGAAATTGACCCATATTTTATACTAACTTGAAGAGTACTTAGTATTAGGTTAAGTGTTAATTTCAGCGCGGCAACAGTCACGCTGAGTTGATAGGCTGGGAAGATAACTACATGCAGAATAGAGTAAACTGGCTATATCCCCTGTTGAGCATTACCGTAGTGCTCGCACGGATAACAAAGCATGCTATTTATCCACTTCACACAAGTTCTCAGTGAAATTCATTTGTTATAAAAGTTGTTTCGAAAGTACTCCCATTCCCATTGTATCTCGTCGTGCGAGAGTAGTGAGTACTAGAAAACTAGCCTCCCTATATCCTCAGTATCAGTATCAGTTTATTAATATTTTCATCAGTTCAAAACATCACAAAACTTCGATTCAATGAAATTATGTTTCCTAATTCTGTAGCCCACGTAAGAGAAACTAGCTGCTATGCTTTAAAAAATTATCGCTTTCATTAGTTACCTTTAACGAAGATTGTAAAAGATATTCTCGTTAGACCGGTGCCCACGATAACAATACGATATACAGTTTATCGCGCTGCTGTTGCACTTACACCAATGCCAGTGGAGTTAACTCGCCGTCAAAACCGTGTGAAATAAAATAATATTCGATTGGAGCACCCAACCCACACTCACATTGATAGGCAAGCAGGAACTCAATTCAAGTATAGAACAGGAAAATATAATTAAGTCGAATCATCTTCGTTATTGTTTTCATATACATCCCGACAAATTTGGGCCTCATTATCAATTATATATATATATTATATATCTCTAATAATTCAATATATAATTCTTCAACGGTGGATGCTAGTGATACAGTGACCTATCAACCCTGACCCCTTGTTATACCTGCATTGACGTTCATTTGTTTGAGATCTTTCTCATTAATATAGAACACCGAATCAAACGATCCTGTAGTTGCCCATCATGACCTATATTTTATAGGCGATTGATCTCATCTTGCCAACTCGATTCTCGGTCCTTTGAGTATCTCAAGAGTTATTTATGTAAACTATTCGGGGGCTTTCTTGTCAAATGTTCGTAACGTGTAGGCGAGAGCTTAGATCCTAGGACCAACAAATCCATGGTAAAGCAATTGTTTTATGATGATTAGCTAGCTCGAAAGTCGGAATTTTCTGTTGAACAAGGTCCAGAACGTTGACTCGTATTCGAGGTCTCTTCAGTCACCCACGACAAAGAAAATACTATTAAGGTGTGACTGCTGAGGAACACGGAACTTGCAATTGATTCGCACCTTAAGATCTCAGGTCAAAACCGAATTCAGCCGTATGAAATTACTTTTCACTCGCAAATGGCAGCTAGTTGACACGCAAGCCTTAACATCACTATCAGAATTACTTCCATGCTGCCAAATGTGGGGATTTCCTTGCATTCTTGTAGCTGCATTACACGCCACAATATAGGTCTCCGTCAATTGAATCAATAATATTAAAGCAATTATTCTACACTATGAGAAGATATCAGGTTGGTTTTTAGCTTACCAACTACCACAACATTGACTATCTTACGGTAGCTAAACTATCTCATAGCGCCATAGACTACATCTTGAATACTTATCGTAACAAATTATTCAACTAAATGGCATCCCACTTCGAAATTACATATTATGATAAAATCAGTTCGGTTACCAATCATCTTACTATAATGGAAGAGAAAAATGTCGCAATTGCCGCTTTTCAAGACAAAATACGCAGAGTAACTGGGTCATAGTCTAGGAGGCCAAAGTCTAGGGAGACTGAGTTGACTACACCGCCCATCGGATCGGCATAATTTACAACATCGGTGAGGATTTGTGAGAATAGTGAATTATTTACTCACACGCTACGCCCGTTAACAGTGGGTTAACAGCAGGCACGAATGGGAGATTCATCGGTATGTTCATTTCCACTGGGTTTCCATTGATTGTCACAATGGCTCTCCTTTGAATGGTGCTTGAATTTAGCCCTCTTGCAGAGCAATAGTCAGTAACAGCAGTGGCTTGTTCCGCCCTAATGTCACGATGTGATGCATGCATTTATTTGTCCCAAGTCAAATTCTCAGGAAACTTAAGAATCTGTAAATATATCAATGAAATATGTACATGGTGCAACAGCATTGAATACAGATGTAAAATGTTACCATTTCCTAAACCATGGACACTGGACAGCATATATGAATTAGTTTGTAAGGCACTTTCATGTTCTAATATGTCAGAAGTTTCACAACTTTTAAAACGATAGAATTTACCTCCATAGCAATAACACCACAGGACTGTCGCAAGAGCATTTATGCACTCTTCGTCAACAAGTGTGTGTCTGGTCTACAAGTTCCTAAACGCATATACTGAGCCAGAGGATCTGTCAATAAGATGGGTACGGGAACATGTGTTTCAAAGGTGCTTTGTGATTTGAAAGAGACTGAAGTCTGATGCTTAAGATAATCAATGAATAGAGACGCGAATCACATAATTCTACGATACTTTCCCCGTTTTATCAAGATGTAATTGGATGTGCAACTTACAGATTGCAGATTCTTGTCAGCTCAAGTGCTTATTATTTATTTAATCTGTCGATCTATCTTTGGACTAATTCCGTCACAGGCGACTTCGTTTCTTTTGGTAGGCTGCGTACTGTTTCCCAGAATCGAACGTTCTCGAACCTCTTCGAAATCGCAATGACACGATTCGTGTGTATTTCTATTAGGGCATTCGTAGAAGTTAATGCCAACCAAATATTTCAATTCACAAGCGGAATAATCGGGAATCTACTCCAATAGAACTCATTTGCGCAGGTAGACAATATAAGTTTACATTATTGAATTGATACCTGTAGTAGCATTTGTAGGCATTTTCGGCGAAATAAAAGTACTATTCCGAAGTTGTTAAATTTGAATCGAATCTGAGAATGTGTGCCAAACTCAATATCAGCAACAGGATGATTGAACTTAAAACAGCAATGGCGATTAGACATATCCATTAGCGCTTCAGACAATGTAATTGTAATATTTCGCCCTGCTCTGCCGTTGCAGCGAAATATCATGAGTCCCGGCAAGCCTTAATCTTCGGAAGAATCACACGTTTGCTTTCATGCTCTTCGAGCGCCCTAGATTTCTTCGCAGTGCTTCCTTAATCTCCTACCTCAAAACTGATCGCTATACAACCGTCACATTGTCCGCAAAACCGAAATCTCCCCATATTCGTAATGACAGCACTCCAATGAAATCACACCAGCTATCAAAGTGCAACGCAAATTAGTTTACGTCGTATTTACGTTTGTGACTAAGTACAAATTCGCAAGTACTTGTGAAATGGTCGTCCACATTTTTCCACTCGAAAAGCAGCTGCGATACTGTGTCATGGTGTGAAGAGTAGGGACACCAGTCGTTCAACAGGCTGGAATCAATAAATTACTAAATTCTATAAGTACCATCATATTTTCAACGGGCCTGTATATGGTTTCATTATATTTGTAACAAAACATCTATATGTGAAGGCGGTTTCTCTTTTCGTGGGCTGTTTGAATGGGTATATCTGCCTATTTTATTTTGGTCAATGTAATCACTAATTACCGACAATATTGCATCCTCCAATGCAGGAGAGGTGAATATTTCCGATGAATACGGTCCTAAAGAACTTTTCGGATTAATAGCTATGTTATAGGATATTGATATACTGTCTCTAAATGGGTGGGAAATATTGGTGTACACGTCAGATTTCCACCATAGCGTAAGCGTAGGGTGCAAATCAAGCCATTGGTACTTTCTTGTACCAAAGTTTGCTTCGATTCCAATTTCAATGATTGAAAACGAGTCAAATACTCTAATCCTCATTGAGATGTATCCCATGGGTGTAGTGCTAGGCCCTGTTTACGTGCATCATTTTTTTGCACTTCCGTGGAGTGGTACATTCCACCCCTGGGATCTATATATAATTATATATCCATAAGAATTGAGGTATTTAACTCGTTTTGAGCCGCTGTAATGGGCGCGAAAGCAAAATGTTATACCAGAAATGGGCGTTTACCGGATTTGTACCCTACGTAATAGTGGAAATCGGTAAATGATACGATTATCGTTTACACTGTACGTCTGCCGTATACCATCTATTTGCCGCTGTCCGTAATAGTCCATTAAAACTTTTCAGTCACCGCCCAAAGAACTAGATACACACGTCACATAATTGGGATAAGGTCAATACGGCAGAATATACTGTATAGAGAGTAGTGACTGTATTTTTACTTTGAAACAGTAGATCATTCAAAAATGGATCTTGATGAACAAAGGGCTTGTTCCAGTTACGCACCAATCTAATTATTATGAATATTTTATTACGTTTTCGTGACGTTTCGCGACGTGACATGACACGAGCTGAATTAGCCATATTCGAAGTCCCCTTGACGATTGAGTCAATCTGGTTGCTACACTTCCTGACCTTTGTCAAAGTACCAAACCGATTTTGGGATGTAAACTGAGCCCTGAAAGTGTAGGATGTCGCGACATCTTGCGGGACTACCATAAAATTAAAATTAAATCATAACCTTGTCTTGTTCAACGGATTTCCGTCCGGTTGTAACCAAAATCCTGATCTTAAGCAGTATTTGATATCTACTGTTGAATATTGTAAAAGATTTTCATTTAAGATATTGCGTACGATATAAGATTGGTTGTTGAAATTGTGACACATGTCTTATTATAATATCATATCATATCATGTCATATCATATCAGGGTTGTAACCAAGTCACAAGTTTACGAGTGACAAGTCAATTAGACTTTTATAGTTTTGACGTAGTCAAGTCGAGTCATTTACAATTCACCACCGAGTCAAGTCCGAGTCTAAGTCAGTGAGTAGAGGGTCTAGTCCGAGTCATATGGTGTTGTGACTCGAGTCCGAGTCCAAGTCATATTATGTTCACTGCTCAGTTTGGAATTCAGTCCGGTTAAAGCCACTTTTTTAAACGCTGCTCTAGTGCAGGGATGGCCAACCTTTTTTGCCATTCGTGGCCGCATTTCGACTACTCATGTAGCCCACGGCCGCATTCCAGGGCCATAGTCGTATAATGAACTAGCTGGACGCCAAATGCTCATGTCAGAGTGCCTATGTCCATTTCTGGTAAACTCCGGACTAATACATTTAATCATATATGCTTGCTATACGCACCAAATTTGCGAGTAGTCACTGGTCATGTTATGGTCCTGATTTACCAATGAATTTCGTAATTAATATAAGTAGTTTTACATATTACTGTCAAACATTGATCCTTTCTCAGCCCACGCATGTGATCAGATTCACCGGTAGAGTTGATGGGTGGGATGGGTGAGGGTGCGGGGTGTTTTCGAAAATTTAGGGCAAGTTATAAATGATGATACATCTTCGGGTTGGCCAATTGTTATTAGTCACTTTGTTGCACGCTGCCATTTCTTGACCTCCCATCAGGATTGTCAGTATAGTGAGGAGTACACGATTCCGAGTTGGTATTTCTATATGAGGCGTATCATTTTACTCTGCTGTTCGAATCTGTAATGTGCAGGGGCTCTAATTGCAACGGGCCCAACTATATTACAATCGAAAAATGATGTACCATTGAACCGCGCGCAGCGCGAAGAAAATTTCAAGATTGAATAAAATCTCTCATGAAATCGGGAGTCAATTCGTAAATTCAAATTGCATGACGACGGCCGCCAACATATACTNATTCAATTACGTGTTCACGGCCGCACAAATTTCCTTCTACGGCCGCAGGTTGGCCACCCCTGCTCTAGTGATGTAGAATGGCTTGCATTCATGATATAGTAATTTTCCTCAGACNTAACAGTTTCTGCCTTATTTGCCAAGTATCAGGACTGATAGACGAAATACCATAATNATATAAGTGACTTTACTATTCTTTAAAGTTACAATTAAATGTCTGTCTTGGCCGTCCTAGTCTCGAGTCACGCACAATGACTCGAGTCAAGTCAAGTCAGCAAAAAATCGCGACTCGAATCAGACTCGAGTCATTANTACCCTTTATCATATCATATCATANAAGCTGCGCCGTAGCTACAGAACCCCAAACCCCCAATGGGAGGGGGGTCAACTCGAAGGGGGCCTAAAATTATTTCGCAANTCAAGGTAAATTATAGAGTATTTTGCGGGAAATTTCGTACAACTTCGACATACAGCCAGAGTTCAAAGAACTTGTTGAAAATGTTGATCGACCACAGCTCTCATTACCTTCGACATGTATTGTTTTTGGTTTCTATGCTTTAAANTNAAGGTTTACTTCAATACGATTTATTTATTGCAGCCTATATAGATGGATAAATCCGCGATTATATCGAATCAGGAATTCGGCGCTAAGTAGGCCTACTTCATTTTCCCATANCCGGCCCGCCGACTGGTGAAGTTGCTTGCACCTGCTCTAACAGGAAAATGTGGTATTGCTGTTTGTGGTAAAAAGGCTCGTCGTGAAGGGAGGGGGTGGTTTATGATCATATGTGAGGCCCAACACTAACACTTTTTTAATGGGCTGACGTAGTACTGTTTCGGCCCTGCATATAAGACAGGGTTACTCCAGGTGTCGCCCTCGANACAATCTTATGCAACACACGTCGGGTCTTCTGACTTGAAAACTTCCATCAGTAAAAACCAATAATCTTTATGTGTCCCGCATACCCGACGGAGACCCAATGTAGTAACTGTGGGTCTCTATATTTTAACCGATATAAATAAAGTTTCATACACTAAAATGCAATTCGAACTGTGGTTGACTTCTTTGTCGTAGAAAGTGATGTCTGCAGAGGTGGTGAAAGTAGTCAAGAAGGCTACTCAAGTAGAAGTAGAAGTAGNAACGCAAAAATCTACTCAAGTACNANTAGAAGTACTTTTTTTAAAAGCAACCTAAAACTACTTGAAGTAGAAGTAGAATTTCCTGGCTTAAAATCTACTCAAGTAAGTAAGTAGTTTTGAAAANNNTACATAATACGTTNNNANGGACTNTCAAAANCNGCAAATTGAGCTNTNNGNANGGTGCANAGAGCTTNATGCACAATGCATATTGATNCATCNCANNAGGTNTNAATTTNCGANANCATNAGCATTCGNCNGCATCATGNGATGCAAATGATAGNNTNGCTATGGAAATCGCTATGGATGCTAATCTTTGTTTACCCGAACGCCCCGTTTTAGAATAGCCTACGTCATGGTGCGGCGCCCTCACCCATATTATATGGCCCATAGTTTAGTCGAAGAGCAATACCAAGAAGCTGTATCGGACACGGTGTTAAGACTTTGCGAGATTAGTATGCGTTAATACAAAATATGACGGATCGTAAAAATGCCATACCACACTGTAATTTTATTTTCGGAAAATGGAGGCATTACTACACTTGCTCTCAAACTTCAACATGTAAGTTCTCCATTCAGATCCAGACAAAAGAACTGAAACTAATTAGAACTCAAACTAATGATACTGCGAATTAAAAGAGAAATACAAACACTACTTCTGAAAAGCGGAAAATGTGTTACATGTCTCTTGTCCAGATAGCTTCAACAGTGGTCTGCTAAAACAGGTGTCACGCTCTAAAAGTCAGATACTACTTCTCCAGATTAGGACACGCCATGCTGGGCTGCTAGATTACGATATGGCTGGAAAATGCTAGATTGTGAAACTGCTAGTTTCAAACGTTATGATGGGCCATATTTACTGTGATGAACTGTTTCATATGGGCGACAATGCGGTGTGAGTAAAGGGAGCCACGTTACCGCAACCTCAATTGTAGCCTATTCACCAACACTTTCGTGAAAACATACTTGTCACTCCATATGCGCGAAGCGCGATGAAAATTTTGGGTTTTACTTGACTTTTATGAAAATTAAATACTCCATGAATAAATACTCTATGAAAACAGCCCTGAAATTCCTCAGTCTCTCTTTCGAATTGAAGGATTATACTACTTCTACTTGACAAAATGAAATAGCGAAAATTAATTAAGTACATCACATAATATTACGAAGTAGAAGTAGCAAAAATGAGATTTACTTGAGTAAGTACCACAAGAGTGAAAAACTACTGAAGTACTTCGAAAAAGTAGAAGTTCTTCGTTACTGGCCACCTCTGGATATCTGACAATCTCGATAATTTTGACGTATAGTATTTGTAGCATCATGTCGTAGTTGGTGATGCATTTTCGTGGTTTTAAGCAGGCTTGGCGGCGCAAGAACTACAATATGCAGGCTAATGCTCAAACGTACTTGTGGAATGTCGCTATTCAATGTCACAAATATAATATCATATTTGAGGACGACTGAAGATGCCGTTCAGTAAAAAAACAGGGTCTTTCTTTCATTCATTCATTCATTTTATCGATCTATTTTTGCTGCTTGAAACATTTTATGTATCTTGGTGAGTCTTCCTTTCAGTGGAATCACAAGCGGAATGGTGTATATCTGGGTTTTGTGGTAACTTCAACCGAGGGAATGCCATTAGTAGTCGTATCTTCTTTTCAAATGGGAAACTTGCGAAGTTGGCATGAGCAACGAACCTGAGCTAGTACCTCGCTAGGATCACCAGCGTAATTTAGCAGGTGAAAAGGGCACCGCTGTGGCTCACACGGTCCCTTACTGGTTACCAGATGTGGTCAAAGTAGTCAAGAAAGCTACTCAAGTAGAAGTAGAAGTAGCGAAGAAAAAAACTACTCAAGTACGAGTAGAAGTACTTCTTCCATGAGCAACCTAAAACTACTTCAAGTAGAAGTAGAATTGACTGACTTTAAATCTACTCAAGTAAGTAAGTAG
>ATSW01014400.1:0-15946 GCA_000444245.1 Botryllus schlosseri | reverse complement strand
AGGTTAGTAATCTATAGAATGCAAATATTTCATGAATGCTTTCCGAGACAATCCAGATTACATACGCATTGCGCAATATAGACAAAGTCAAACATATATGAATGTAAGGCTACAGCTTATAATACTGAATAAACGCGCGCATGTGGCCCTCACCTTTCATATTTCCGTGTTGGAATAATATCTTCCAGAAGTTTGTACCGAACATGAGTCACCACAGATCGATTTCGTAACACTTCAGTCGGGAGCGAGATTACATCACCACCCAAAAGAGAATCTTCCTCAAGTTTTGCTGTGAATCAATATAACTTTGCTTCAAATCTTAATAATTTCTATGAATGCTCAAAACTTTAAAAACACAAGCTAATTAATGTCTGACATAAGGCATTAACAGCAATAGTCATTACTTGATAGAATCAATTACCTTTTCTTTTTCTACCGAACCTAGGTCGTTTCTTCTGTCGTGGAAAACTGTAATGAGCTTTTTGCTGGTGATCATTCCAAACCCGCGCAATCTTCTCCAGTAATTCAGCTGCGATATTGCTCAAACCTAAGAGCGGCGGGGGTGGCGCCGATTCCCGATGATGCACGATTTCAAACCACATACCTTTAAGAAATGAAATCATATGGCTTAGATTAGAGACCGATCGATATTGTATTTTTGCGCCNATACCGATTAAACCAATAACTATAAAACCTTCACNGATAACGACATTTTCAGCCGTTATTAAAAAATATGNCATCTAGCTTAAGACGCAGTTTCAAANCTTCAGAGCTATTATTTTGAACAGCTTTACAGCCAGTCATTGCTATGATTGGACATGAAATAAACTAGACAGCCCGCATCTGAACTCCTGTATATTAATAGTCCCAAAAACTACATCTTGTTTTTTTTTTGACTTCCTTCAGATTTACATCAACATAACGGCGGGCTAAACACTTTCGTAATAATTACAGATGTTTCCAAAAGTTTATTGACCCGACATCTGCCTACCCCATAATCGTGACCGAGTACAATATCAATGCATCGAATCATGCAATTCCAAATACAGGCAATTTCTACTGGACGAACACTATATAGTCAGCCCTCAAGGTTACTGCGGACCTCGATTTGACATATCAACCTCGCCTATCGACCCATGCGCCCTTCATTTTCATCACTAGTTTTATGTTATCCCTTATTTCTTTCCGTCCAGTGTACATGCCTCTTATTGCCTAGGCCAGGTCGGGTGTCTCAATTCAAAGACTACTCCAATTCGTTTCGACACCTTCCTATCTTTTCAATGTATTGCAATCTTGTGATGTTTTGAAATGATATTATATCAATGAACTGACACCACATATAGCTTACCGACACCATCTTCCTCGACAGTAATTGGATTGGAGTTCCCCGAGTCTGATAATAGTCTTGTGCTCACGTCGCGACAAGCCGCTTCCGTTGTCATGACAACTTCCGCTACACCACTGTCCATTGGGTCCTGATCGATGTTATATTGATAGGGAAAGAATCTTCAATATGGACACACTCGATTTTTCGATTATAGATATTTGGAGAAGAAAGTGACCGACTTCAATCCATTTTACAGGACTGTCCCAATTTGAAGGGTATAGCAATGGAAATAAACAATATATTCAAATTCATATTGCCAAATATATTCTACTCGAAGCTTTTCGACCGAGCCTCATCAGGATCGATCGACAGTTAATGCCGTTAACAATATTAGAAATATTTTACATTATATTTCTGTATATGGTTGACTGCATTTAGCGACGTTCGCTTTAATGAGAGTCAGTCGAAAAGTTTCGAGTGTAGGCCTACTATTGCAATATCTCATTACTGCTATTACTGTTGTACTGTGCATTGTGTAAAACTATAACCTGTTGCAGTCTTTCCCACCCATAGACGTGTTTTGGTCGCATCAAAGCGTCGGTGACGTTCATCAGCGCTTCGGCGTATTTTTGTGCGACTTTGCGCGTCTCGTTGGCAACAGGATTGAAGGAAACTATTTTCTAAAAATACACGAATCAAGATTACATACTGATTTTCATCATTTCATGACACTGCACTATTTACTATGAAAGGATTTGACCAGCCAAATCTTCCAATCTGACCTATGACCTATAAGAACCATTTGTCGACAAACCGCTGCCCGCAGCCAAAATGATATGGACAGAAGTATAGTACTCAAAGTACTCAGCGTTGCATTTTACCCCGACGAGTGTCAGCCGAAAATATTCGGGTGTAATTCAATATGAATATATCACTCAGTCAACCTTCAGCATTGAGCTTATAATATCCAGTTCGCCAGAAGATATTGTTTCGTCACCGCTACTTTCGATTTGGTCGTCAGAACCAAGATGGTTCGTGAATTCTGCCAGAAGGTGAGTCGCCGCGTCCGTGTCTATTTCTGTCAGATTCTGGATTCTTTTCATCTAAAATAGGGAGAGCATCAAGACTCTTGACTTGACAGATTGAAAACCATCGATCTTTAAACAGCTAGATAATTCTGGTAGTCGAATTAAACTATAAATGAGCGAAATGTCAGTAATATAATTCCAATTTAATTTTTTAAATGTTTCTATGCTCTTGATTTAATTATAATCTAATTTTTGGTTTTCTTGAAAATGCTACAGGTGAATTGCAATAGTGCGAAGCGAGCCAAGCTTGCTGTGCAGACATTTGACATGCTCATGCCTATGAACTGAACGTCATTCAATTGTCACGTTTTCACGAATTCAGTAATTCGGATTCTAATCTAATTTGGAAAAAACTGCGTAGTTATAATTCTAATCCAAGTCTAATTAGGATAAAATGTGTGTTTGCCGACTACTATGTTCATTTACGTCAGGCCAATATTATTCATTTTCCTTCCGTAGCTGCCCACTTGTAGGCTTTTATAAGACACCGCTCGGACTCGAACCCGCAAGCCATTGGTGTTACAGCTGTGGATTATACCACTACGCTTTATCGCCACGTTCTCTTACTGTGATCCGTATCACATTAAAACATTGCAATGTTTGTTGTATTAAGATACCAGACGGAAACAAAACGTCTACTCAAAGCTTAAAATTACTCAAAGCTTAAAAGATATTCAACTCTAGCTTCATCAGTACAATAAGCCAAGATAACACTTCACCTTCTCCTCCAACACGCGATAACCTTCCGACTTGCGTTCGTAATAAACCCAGCCCTCTCCGGCTTCCGTTAACAGCTTGTGCGCGGGCCCGTACACTCCGACCGGCGCGTCCGAGCGAGATTTTTCGTAAATACCGCACCCGAAAGTGCTTATGCTGTAACTGAAACTGTCGCATCGAATCCGAGTCTCGTTCAGGCATATTTCGGCGCACGCCGTGTGCGTTTCGTTGGTTCGCCAAAAGTTGTATTCCGCTGCAATGGAATGATGAAGATGATAGTTTTGGTAAGGATAAATGGAACTATCAATATACAATTATATACATACAGTTCAATATATCCATGAGTTCTGGTAAAGATACATCATGTAAAGTTGGACAACGAGATAGTTTTCAGCTTTTCCGAATTAAATTAGATTAGAATTAGAATCAATGAATTCGCAAAAACTTAGAAGTGAATCAAGTTCAGTACGTGTCAAACCAGAGTTGATTATCATAAGAATGAGAATGGCAAATATCTGTACAGCAAGCTTGGCTCGTTTCACACCATACAGTTATTCTGTAATAGCTTTTTCTGGAATACCAGAAATTAGATCACAAATAAAATTAGGTTCACATATTAGATTAGAATTGGATTACCGGGTTTTCGCTCCAATTAGTATAATAAGACGATTAGAATTATCTAGTTGTCCAAGTCCGCTTCCAAGGGAGTTTCAGTTGACTTACTGATTCTCATTCCGTCCACTTTGATGAATTCTTCTAAGGCTGAAATATTAACATCGAACATTGTGATAAGTTCTTATCGCACTATTGATATCACACTTCGAAAGAAATATCGGTATCGGCCATTAGACGTAAAAATAACGGCGATTTCAGTGACTTCACAATATCGTAATACTAATAGGGGATCAGAGAACTATGATCCATATGCAGCCTTTCTTATTTCTGTCCGAGCATAGCAACAGCGGTAAAGCTGTTCAAAAATGCGCTGAGATTTTGGAAATGCGCTCTATAAGATCAGGGTTGTAATGACTCGAGTCACGATTTTCTGATGACTCGACTTGACTCGAGTCATTTTCTCAAAATACGACAATGACTCGACTCGACTCGAGTCAATCTGTGTATTTACTCGACTTGGACTAGAGTCATTGCGCATGACTCGAATCAAGTCACATGACTCGAGACGCAGACGGCCAAGACCGATATTTTTTCGTAATTTTGAAGAATAGTAAAGTAACCACCCTATTGGGACTTCGTTTATTGGTACTAGCACGTGAAAATGGGATCAGAACCTGCTAAAAGTTAGGAATTATGAATGCGAACCATTCGAAATCACCAAACAGAGTTATAAAAAGTGAGTTTAACAAGATTTTAGCTGGGAACTGAGCAGTCAACGTATTGACTTGGACTCGACTTGAGTCATAATACCATGACTCGGACTCGACCCTGTGATCGATGACTTGGACTCGGACTTGACGGTTCTATACCAATACCGAGAAAACCATTACCGAGAATGGACATTACCGAGAATGACCAATGTCAAGAATATAGCTTACTGGGACTGACGTTGTCGAGAAATTTATACCTGAGCATCGATACCGAATGTGGCGACGCCGTGATGCACAGACACGACCTGTGCATATGCATAACATGCCTGCATTGCATATATTACATTCTCGGTAATGTCCATTCTCGGTGGTGTCCATTCTCGGTAATGTCCATTCTCTGTGGTGTCCATTCTAGGTAATGTCCATTCTCGGTGGTGTCCATTCTCGGTAATGGCATTCTCGGTAATGGTTTTCTCGGTATTGACCGGACACCGTATACGATAGATACCATGCCTTTTGAATATCGGCGGAATATATCGGGGTGGAAGTTCGAGTTATCGGACATCGGTAAGGCTCTATTTAAAACGGTAATCGAACAGTTGACGATCCCATCTCAACTCTAGAATTGGTATTCTTATTTGCGAGCCTTGACCTACTTACGCGATTAGCGACTCCTTTGCGTCGAAACACAAAAGCTCTAACACTCGTTTGGAGTCATTTATCATCAGGTGACATGCCAGCATTTGACTTCGAGTGACTTCTGAAGAATCTTGACGCCAATCAAGACTCACCGAAATTAATTGTGATTGCGACATCACGTTAAAGCAATCATTTATCGGTCGTAAACGTGATTATCAGATTCCCGTAAAGAAGGATTCAAGTATAGTTTAAGTTATTAACCATCAAGTTTACCAAAGACACGAGATAGCGATGTTATGGAAAGAAGTCGGAGGAATCATTTACTTGAAAGTTCATTTTCATCAGCACCATCGATTTGGACTTTGACAATCAGACTTGTATAAACTATTGGGTTTTCAAAATCCGCAATTATATGGAATTAAAACTACTCGCTTTTCGAAACTAGCCACTAGAACTACTCACTTTTCAAAATTCTCAAATAGAATTAGTACTAGAACGAGCGACCCTTTGAAAATCTGCAACTTACTAACTAAAACACATCAAATCGTTTATATTTGATGAGAATCTGTTCGGCTTTTCCCATGAACATTCAGTNCAGGACGAGTTTCAAGTTTGTAATGGCTGCAAAAACACTGCGCACGCCAAACGACTACACGTGTTTATTAGTTGTTCGGCAACGATTTTTAAATATACAGAACTAGAACTAGATCTGCTCACTTTTCAAAATCCACAAATAGAACTAAATCTACCCAAAATATAGTAGTTGTCCATGATCAACTTAACTAGATTAGTATAGTTTGTACACGTCTGTTAACGATGCGAATGATCCGTTAGGTTAGCAAGTCCCCATCCCTTATATTTTCCTCTCTGCGGTATCTCGGAATGCTGGTTGCCCGCGGGTACCAGTATTACATCAAGTCTTTGGTCTAATCCCGCATAGGATTGAATACCATTACAATTACGTTTTGTCGTCGCCCTACAATGTAAGTATACCCAACATACAACTTGTACCATGTACAGGACCGTAACTGCCGCACCCCAAACCACCCAATTGGAGGGGGCGAACTCGAAGGAGGCCCAAAATTATTTCGTGAATGAACATAAATTATAGAGTATTTTTTTGAAAAGTTATGCAACTTCATTCAATTTTCATTCAATGTCTCAGATATCTTGATTGTTGGGTCGGCCATTACCGCTCCACGAGTCACCAAGACATATGAAGTTTTAGGCCATGTAACATTGTAACATGCGACTCCGCGAAGTGTGCCAGAACGATCGCCACCGAGAAAACGTTGATCGCAAAGGACTGACCTTATGCTGACCTAAAACTTCGACATATATAGGTTTCATTGTCTATAGGCGTCTAAATGGCTTGCGCCGAATGTTCCTGTCCTGACAATCTGAACCCCACAATACAAATGCCATCCCGCAGAGAAAAATTATTTTCCGCAGAAGAAATACCAATTTAAAATCGTGTGCGTCTTTTAATTTAATACGTTTGGGCGATTTCAATATCTTTTGTCATATCAGACAGGAGTTGACGAAATAACATCATGTAACGGAAGTTATTATACCAACGGGCCCGCCCGAATATGTTCAATATATTATTTACGGGCCCTACATTTTCCAAGATAACACGTCACTCAGCTATACCAGTATATCTGGTAAGTGGACAGAGAGAGGATTAAAAAAATTATAGCAATCTATATACAATTCCCGATATTATTGACGGATTCAATCATGAATTCGGGACATTTTCGCGCGATTAGGCCAAAGAAACTGCCTCACGAAGGAGTATACAATTATCGCTCACAAGTAGCGGTGGAAACGTTTATCTCTAGGGGGCCAATCCTCTCAGGAGTTTAGTATATCACTCTTTGGGGCCTCAAGCCCATCGTTTTGGGTGGGGCTGACGAAGTGCCGTTTCGGCCCTGACCACGTAGATCAGGGCCGGTTAGCCCGTGGCCCGCGAGCCAATTTCCGAAATTAGTAATATTATCAAATGGATTGCACAGATTGTGAACTTGCAAGGCCAACCAAAAATTTGATTAGTCTCGCCGCAACACATGAGATGTGATGACTCAAATATCATTTCCGACGCATTGACAGATCCATGAGTCAGTCACATTTTGGTAGATCTTCGTACACTACAATAAAGCAGAATAATTTGCGATAGATTTATCAAAAGTAAAAATTTTCTACACGCTTCGTGCAACATGTTGTCACTCGATTTCTTGCTTTTAATATTGTTACTCTTTTGTGAAAATGAAAGAACGCCTAATGTATCAGACTGAGTCTAACTATATTCGCGATTACGAGACAAAGTGTCGTTCAACATATATGCGACCTTGCTTTTGCGCTCGCAGAAAGACCGTCGACTACCTATAGGCACAAAATGATTAACGCATGTTGGGCGAAGCTTCCAATATCGATAGGTCCATTGTCCAGGCGCCGAATATTCCAGTCCTTGCAAACTGAGCCCAGCGATATACAGCAGGCACGCAATATAGTCAAATGACAATATTATTGACCTATGAACTTCGAAAAAATTTCGCGCTTGGCGCGGCTAGTGGCCCGCGCAATAGCTCGTCAATCGAATGTGACCCTTTGGCTGAAAAGGTTGGCAACCCCTGATGTAGATTGTAGAAACATGTTGAAAGAGGTCAGAACTGCACTTAGCTAAGCAGACGTGATCAAATCACATAAAATGGGCGAGCAATCAGCAATGCAAGTATCAAACATGTGTTGGTAGCACGTATCGTCGTATGGGCAGTGGGCACTGAGCACTGAGCAGCATCGAAACGTCAAAAACCTGATGCGC
Source organism: Botryllus schlosseri (assembly GCA_000444245.1). NCBI lineage: Eukaryota > Metazoa > Chordata > Ascidiacea > Stolidobranchia > Styelidae > Botryllus > Botryllus schlosseri. The sequence continues at coordinate 8,029 of ATSW01014400.1, read as the reverse complement.
TAATGTTAGCGAAGCCTATATAGGACTGATTCACGAATTATACACAATGTTTTTACTCATACGACATATATACTGCTTTGCACCGCTACATTCGTTTCTCGAACTATGACAACCACGAAGAGGAGCCGAGCTATTCACTGATTGGGATGGGTAAGCGTATGTGTCCTTCAGTGCAATCAAGATAAATTATTCAGAATATAAACCTAAGTGCAACTGTACTGTTCATTAAATCGTCCTTGTTCGCCGCGAATTTTCAATTGAAAATTTGCCTGCACATACAGTTTTAGAATATATTAGTCACGGTCATTGATCGAATATATAATATAATCCACCATTGAAATGCAGTAAAATATATATTGGAGGTATTACCATCTTCAATTTCTCGTCCATTCATTAATCCACAAACTCGAATTCCTATCAGCTGCATCATAACCTATAACGATAGAAGTATAGGAGTTGGTCGTAATTCTAGAAGCATATTTTAAAAAAGAGTTAAACTTCAGCAATAAATCACTTACAATTATCAGTTTCCACACTCTGTTTGTAGACACGATGTTCCTCATCACCCTCCTTTGCGTCTCCTTTACTTCATAGCGTTGTCAATGATTCAACATACGCATAATCGGAATATATTATGTCGGTTTATTAGCGTTATCAGAGCTATAAGTTGTAAACATATAAACTTATATATTGCCTCGATGTGCTCTGCGAGGTACAAATAAAAGCACTCCTCGAAATAACCTAATATGGATTTTAAACCATGACAAATGACGTAAACATGCGAGGACGGCTTCACTTCGTTAAATATATCTTTGAGCTTCTCAACTGTTAATAAAACTCATTCAACCTGGCATCATTACCGACACCCTCCATTGGTAAATTTACAATATTCTGCTGTAGCGATTGGAAGCTAAAATTCCCTCAACCCTGGCCGGACCATGAACAACACATCCTGATAACGTAGCCTAATTACGTCGCGAACGACTGAAGCAACTCTAAATAAGCCCTCGAAAACCACAATTAGGTCTTGTAAGATAAGCGCTTAACGAGTGAAAAGTCACATCTGCCAGTCCTTTTGTGTTCGATAACCACTCGAGATTTGTGATTGGCGAACGCATGGAGTTTTGCAGGCAAGTTAGCTACGAATATTCACCGCCTATCCAGATAGATGGCATCGTCACATCGTTGGTAAAACGTTGATTAATACAAGATTGCCACTACCCAGCAATTCTTTGCAAGTTTAAGAAAACTATCAAGACACATTCTCCATGTTTGGAAAAGATTAAAGCGACCAACAACACATCATTATTGTCGCCAGCCTGAACTTCAATCTTGAGTTCCTCCGAAACCAAGTATCTTGATTACAAGACTGTCCAAGACGTGTCGGTTCCTTCCTATCTTTTCATTGTATCGCAATCTCATGGTGTTTGGAATAGGAACGAACAGGAATATTATCGTTTACGGCACAGTATAGGGTCTATATAAGATACCCACTATATTTTACTTCGTAATCTAAATCGCTAATTAGTCAAATACGATGCACGTGCGTCCTCATCGTCCAATTATGATGTGTTCATGTTCAGTATAAATTACAATATATTCAGTCAGGTATTGACCAGCTTCACAATTTCTTCCTATCATCAAGCTCAAGCCTATACCTGTTACCGCGTTTAATTGCTGTAGGACACCACCATCGCCGTCGGTACTATAGACCGAAAGACAACACTGAAATTGGTTGGTTTTATGACTGTTTTCCAACATCTTGTTGCCAGGTAGTGCTGCCTTGAATTTGACTCCACGTTTTGTCGTGAATTCGTTTACTTTATGAGCTATGAGGGTATCATTTCATAATATTCTAAAGGTGCAAGTTTTAGTAGCCGACGAAAATGAATATAGAATACTCTGAATCGTAATTACCTGAGAATCTTCCTTGGAAAATCTTTATAGGAGACGGATGACGATGATGACAAATGGCGTCTCCAAACGTTGTAGCTGGTTGCTGTTGGGCCCGAGAAAGGCGCCGCCCTGTTTGTGAGGAGAGGCGTTCTGCTTCCGCAATTTGAAACTGCCACGCGCGAGGTATTTCACATTCAAACAGTGATGCGCACCAGTCTATTTAAATGGGTATTTGGTGTTCAGCTGGCATGCTTCAGACTTAACAACTAGACAAAATTTCTAGTTTATTTATGGCGAAATGCAGGAAATCTAATTTGTAAAATGGTTCTCTCATTATAATTCTAATGTAATCTCTGCTTCCACTGAAAATGCCACTGGAGAAATCTACATTGTTCTGTGTGAAACGAGTCAAGCTTGTCGTACAGACATTTGCCATGCTCACGTTTATGAAAATCAACTCTTATATGATACGAACGGAACATGATTTTTATTCTCAACTTCCTAATTCGAAATCTACTTCAATTCCCAAGTTTTTGCGAAATAAGTAATTCGAATTCTATAAACATAAGTTAGCCATTTCATCGAACACACACCATGCATGGAATTGATCAGCGATCACATTTACTAAAACGGAACACATAATATGAGGATCATGATGATGATATGTTTGCATAAGAATTAAATGAAGCGAAAAATACAGCCGCCAACGCCGCGGATACTGCAAAGGAGCTTATCATATCATATTTACGTTTCTTGAGAGCTTAGGAGAGGCGAAAAAGGGCACTTTGTGACATGAAAACGACATAATGATGGATTGAACAGTAACAGTAACACTATCCGAAATATTCTTATAGTAATAGCAATGTCGGGCGGCGTAAAGGCAAAAATACAATGTGATAATTATATAGGTAGATTCTATTCTATTGCTCCTTGATGATATTTGGTTCGAAGTCATGTCTGCAGTAATCCTTCAACGCGTCTGCGTACATTTCATATCTTCCGGTCATCTGAGAAAGAAATAATAGTCGAAAATGTCACCCATCTTATATGTACTGTAGCATCTACTGCAGACTTGTACAAACTATTCGAGTGGTTCTAGTTGTAGATTTTAAATTGAGTAGTTCTAGTTCTAGGTGCCTATTTGATAAAAAAAATCGTTGCTAAACAAACAGGAAACACGCGCAGTCGTTTAGCGTTCTGTTGTGTGATGTTCTTTCAGCCCTTGCTAGCTGAGAGTCATCACTACCAACAGTGGCATTAGCCATGGGGTGGGTTTTGGGGGCCGAAATCATCCCATTTCAAAATGGAAACCACGTCCTTTTGAAACGCCGATTCGGTCTCAAATATTTGGAATGGAATCTACTTAGTTGTGTTATAGTCAGTCAGTTGTGTTAGTTAGTTATAGTTATAGTTGCGAAATTTGAGAAGTGAATAGTTGTATATCTAATTCTAGTAGCGCATTTTCAAAACCAAGTAGTTCTATGGCCAGCTGCGAGATTTGACAAGCGAGTAGTTCTAGTAACAATCTTTCAAAATCAAGTAGTTCTAGTTCAAGTTGATTATTCCAAAATCAAGTAGCTTTAGTTCTAGTCGTGAGTTTTGAAAAGTGAGTAGTTCTAGATCCACTTTTACAAAATCAAGTAGTTCTAGTTCTAGTTGCTTATTTCCGAAATCAAGTAGTTCTGGTTCTAGTTGCGAGTTTTCAAGGTGAGTAGTTCCAGTTCTGGTTGCGAGTTTTGAAAATCAAGTAGTTTGTATCTAGGTCTGATTTACTGCCGTATATTCTACTCACCTTGAATCCCCATTTATCAGCAATTTGTTGGCACGCGTTAAGATCGATCGAAGTAACGAGAAGGCCGTCCCTGGTACGCGATAGCCCCGGCGTTCTAGTGCCGTTGGGAGCCGCTACATAGCTGGACCCTGCCACAGAAGAAAAGATTTCAGACAATCTACAACTGCGAAGCACCAATTTCTCCGATAGACACCAACCGTAAAAATGTCCAAAATCTTTGTGCGATGGTTTCCCGTCGCCAGACGTGAATTCGTTCGGGAAAGATTCCTGCGAAAGACGATTGACTTGAAAAAAATTCAGATTTTGACACAAAATCTCAAAAACCGTACCGTTCCAACTCTATTGATAGCACAGGTGAAGTAATGATTTGCGATAGCGGCACAACGAGCCTCGACAGGCCACATTGGTTCCGATAACGCTCCGACTGTCGCAGAGGGGTTAAATACAATCTCAGCACCGTGCAGTCCATACATTAACCTGAAACAGTCGAGTCCGTGTAATTATCGAATACTTCCTCAATTACGAATCAAATTGTAATGCAGTCATTAAGAGGTGGCCAAAGTCGCCATCGTTAGTACTCAGTTAAAAGTGGAACACCAAAAATTCTACTCAATTACAATTACAAGTAGTGATTTCCAGTACATGTCAAAACTACTTCCTAGACTTGGACAACAAGATAATTCCAGTAATCTAATCACACTAATTAGAGTTTGATTCCAGTAATCTAATTCTAATCTAATTTGCAAAGTTTTATTTTGCTGTAATTCTAATTCTAATCTAATTTGTCAAATGTTTCTATGCTTTCAATTTAATTCTAATCCATATTTGGTTTGCTGTAAATGCCACAAGAGAACTGTATAGTGCGAAACAAGCCCAGCTTGCTGTATAGATATTTGATATTCACCCGCATTTGATATGAACTGAACTTGATTCGCTGCACAAGTTTTCGTGAATTCAGTAATTCTAATTTGAATCTAATTCGGAAAAATGTGTGCAGGTACAATTCTAATTTTAATATAATCATGAACAAAGCTTTGTGGCTATAATTCTAATTCTGATTTAATTTGGAAAAGCTGAAAATTTTCTAGCTGTCCAAGTCTGCTACTTCAAGTGGGAATAGAAAATGAATATTTGAAAGTACTCAAGTACGTGCTTTTAGTCGAGGGCGTATGGTAACCCTCGAAAAAGTAGAAGCTACATCGTTACAGACCACCTCTTATTCCCATGCCAAAAACAAGACTATTACCAATTCAAAGGATGGTGTCGCCCGTAACAAATATTAACTGCGATTTTTCCGAAGCAAGTTTGAAAAACTCGATGTCCCGTGTCGCCTTCCATGTAGTACGTCGACTGCAGAGTAAATGAACAATTTAAAATCAATCATATGAAAAGAGATAAAAAGTAGTGCTGGGCACAATGATTAGAGTACCGGTATTTGTTCTAATCATTCGAGTCGTGCAGTGGGGAACGATTTTTTCGAGTACTAAAATTACTTGAGTACTAGAAAACTCCTTGCCCAGGTTGTAATAACTCGGGGCATTCTAAACGACTTATTCAAGTCTCGTATATTAGGACGGATCATTGAGAAATAGACCGAGAAACTGTATTTTTGTGTCCGAATAAACATATTTAGAATGAGAAAAATGGAGCATACCATGAATCCGAGGCATTCGATATTCCGAGGCATTCGCCAAAGAGTTTCACAGAAGTGAGTAGAACCGGACTCGAACTCATTATTAGGGCCATATTTTTTACCTTAAAAACGAAAGATTTTGACCTTACAAATCAACATTTTTTTCTCTCTAAAAACTTAATTTGGACAAAATTTTGCCTCATGGATGTAAATTAGGTGTTTTCGCACATCATGTTAGAATTGTATTACTTATTTTCATTTCTGGTGTCAGGTTCAAGTTGTAAAATGTCAAATGGTAAGTGCAAACATCTACGATACAAACGAAATGCAGGTTGCAAAAAAATTTTGACTTTGTAAACAATTTTGACTGAGACGGTATTTTTGACATGTAAAAAAAAATCGCCCTATTCGTTATTGAACAGTAAACGCTATGACTTGGACTCGAGTCTCACACCATAACTCTGACTCGACCCTTTGCTCCTTGACTTCAACTTGACTTGGTGAAGAATTGAAAACGACTGGACCCGAGTCAAAACTATTGAAGTCAAATTTACTTGTGATTCAGAACCTTGTGCCTTGGCTACAACCCTGTCCATGCCACACTAAGAGTTGATAAATCAACGAAAATTATAGTTTCGATACTATTTTCCACTGTGGAAGCCTTGAAATCTCGATTGGTTGTTTCACAGCATACGAAACATGTTGTACAGAATACGTTAGTAAAAATGACATATCTGTGAAGTCGTGATCAACCCACAGCATTGTCACAAAGCGCAATGAAATAGGTATGGTCGAAAAAATACCAAATTATGAACTGGCATCATATTCTTCGTGGTCGCATAAACGGTACATATTTGAACTTTCCACATCATTCATACTGTTATGATGTGATAATGAGTGATACTCAAATCCTAATAGTCGGGTAATCCATTTTGCCCAGACCTAGTAAAACACAAGTCTGTACCTCATTGAAATCGCCCACTCTGGGAATGTGATTTTTGCGGGTCTTTCCCAGAACTGCACCCGAGTTTGAGATGACTACGGCCGTATTCCATAACACGCCTCCGTGGACCGTGTCTCGTTCCAAAATCGGCGAAATGATGACCATGTTGTATGATTTCGCGAGCTATTAATCAATATACATACATATATTAGAATACAATTGATGATACACAATGTCCTTTTTAATTCTCTAATACTTGCCGACAATCACCACTGACGAGAGTCAATATTCAGGTTTATTTCAATATGAAAATAATATTCAATTGAATATTCTTATAGTTTCAAATCAACATCCCAAAAAATCAAATTTTACATGACACAAAAAGACAGGTTGGATGCAGTAGGCTGCACGAAATGCAGTTTATGAAGGAGTTGTGATGAAAATTGAATATTATTATGATTATAGTTACAGTAATTATGAGATAAATCATACATATCATGAGTAATCACTAATCATATGTATATTGTGTGCGTTGAAGCTATAACATTGAATGGACTAAAGCATAATACAGTGAGAACCGCATAGGACGAATCAAAGTTTGTAATAAAAATATTCATTTAAATCAAGATCAAATCGTCGCTGTGGAAACAGAGTAGCTTATGTCCATCGTTTGCATCTTGAGAAAATTGAGTTTTTGTAAAATTTTCATTTTCTTTCAGCCATATCATGTTTGAATGGCAATGGCAACAATGGCTATGTTTGACACAAAAACTTGATTTTCTCAAAATATGAACAATCAACATATTGATATCAACATATCGTCGCCGTCGCTGTAGAATCGAAGTAGCATATGTCCATTTTTTCAAATTTTGAGATCCATTTTTCAAAATTGAGAAAGTCAATTTTTTGTAAAATTTTCACTTCTTTAGCCAATATCTAAATCATATTAATACAAACATAACCATTGCGGGTGTTCAAAAATGATTTTTTTTCTCAAATTCTGTTGGCTACTTGATAAAATTGTTAGGTTACCTAATTGAAGCCTGCGCACCAAGTTTCGTTCAATTCCAACCAGTAGCCGCATTGCTACAGGAGAAGAAAGTTTTTCATTTATTACATAAAAAAGAATTGAAAAAATTTCAAAATTTTCTGTTCACCCCATGAAATTGTTCCGTTGCCTATAGAAACAATGTTCACCAGATTTGGCTCAATTCCAACCAGCGGAAGCCGAGTTATTAATGTCGAAAAATTTGGTTTTGAATAAAATAGTAGTTACGGTGGGCACAATTATAATAAATAATTATAGAATTGGTCACTGTAAATACTATTTTATTCAAATTCAAAAATTTTCGACATTAATAACTCGGCTTCCAGTGGTTGGAATTAAGCCAAATTTTGTGAGCAACGTTTCTAAAGACAACCGAACAATTTCATGGGGTGAACAGAAAATTTTGAAATGCTTTTTATTCTTTTTTATATAATAAAAAACTTTCTTCTCCTGTAGCGATGCGGCTACTATTTGAAATTGAACCAAATTTGGTGTGTAGGCCCAAATTAGGTAACCTAACCATTTTATCAAGTAGCCAGTAGAATTTGAGTGAAAAAGTCATTTTTGAACACCCCTATCATGGCTAACATATGGCTGGATGAAAATGAAAACTTTACAAAAACTTAGTTCTCTCAAAATCTGTAAAATGGACATAAGTTACTCCGATTCCCCAGCCGCGATATGAGGTTGAAGCTAACGTTTAGGGATGAACTGAGT
>ATSW01014399.1:0-15914 GCA_000444245.1 Botryllus schlosseri | reverse complement strand
GAAATATAGGTATCGGCTATTAGAGGTGAAAAAATATCGGCAATTTTCATGACGTCACAACATGGTGGTAGGAAGCAGAAAACTATAATATTTGACTGCTATAAACTGGGAATATTGCTATATTTCATATAGCTTCCACTTTGAAGTTGTCCAGTTGCAGCCTTTCTAGTTTATTTCATGTTCAAGTATGGCAATGACTGTAAAGCTGTTCAAATAAATGCTCTGACGTTTCGAAAATGCGCCTTTTAAGGTAGTTCCGCCTCTTTTGAATATCTGCTGAATGCTTCGGAGTTATCGGTGAAGGTGTTAGATATCGGTTTTATCGGTATCGGCCAATAAATCCAATATCGGTCGGGCTCTACACTCATTACTCCGGCAATCTGTCTTCGTTGGGTAACTCGTGGCAAAGCTTTGGTGTTTGATTGCATAATTACGTTTCAAGTTATTGTTCTATTTTTCAATTCCTACTTATTTTTATTGCAATTAATTATCGCTCAAATACATTTTCTTGGCCAAATTCTGAAGTAAATGCTAGCCTTTACAATAAAAATGGAAGAGCCGTATTCACCATCGTTAGTGCGGAAATGATCGTGACCTATGCCGGCGTGATTATCAAGCTTGCGCACACCTGACCTATAGCATATATATAAGATAGAATAAAATGGGTATTGTTATTGAGGCAGATTGACATGAAATCATAGTCTTCTTACAATTGATGTGCGAAACATTGATATCACAGTCCCAACCCAACCCATTCACCAAAAGTTGTGTATGACAAATTAGGCTCTCGGTACATAATACAGGTATACCTCCACAGTACACAATTTCACTTGTAAATGGTGCGTTATGACGTTAAAATACCACAGGCCAATATTATACAGCTTCTTTGTCATTAGGTCATCATTTTGTTGTATAAATAATTGGGCAGAATAAATTGCTTGATTTGTCTTCGGTATGTTATCGCAACATTGTTTATAATTTTATACTTCAGGTGAAAAATCCCACACAAGGATACCATTGAATATGAAAATGTGTTTTATCGCATAGCATGATTAACGACTTCCCTTGCCCTTCACGTACGAAATGAATGTGACCTTCTTTTGATGAAAAGTTACAGACGAAACCGCCCAGGCTCACCCAAGTTTTCTTTGCACCCCAAACAACATAGATTCTGTGTAACAGACTCCATCAACTCGCGCAAATGTGATGAAAGCTTCTGCCAGCATGAGATTATAAACAAAGTCGCAGATTGTATTATCATAGGAACTATTCTACGACTTCCGCCACATTGTATCATCGTTCCACATTTTCCCTCGGAATACGAATGAGTCTACAATCCAAATATGATGCTTTCAGTCAAATATAAAATATTGTGTCTGTGCTTGCCATTGTTCAAACAAACTCCAGCAAGAGTTAGTCGGCTGGAAAGAACTCCTACGCGCTGATGTTTGAGGTGAGGCTATAAATATCAAAGACGGAAAGTCCCAAAGCAAATACTCGTTACGTTATATCTTACTCCGCAAATACAAACAGCACGCTACAAAAGCTGCGGCATTCATTTCGAGGTGGCATCGACTACAGAGCGGGTGAGCTTTGTTCTGTAAATAACATAGCACTTGCAAAAAGACCGGAGACAGACAACTAGATACAAAGTCTATATAGACTGCTCTGAACCCTATGTTAGTTCTGATATTCCGCGTGAATGGGGCAGTGAGATTGCAAGCAGCAATTCGCATTTGCATTCAACTTATTTAAAAGCGATAGGCCAGGGGTGGCCCACTCTTTTGCCATTCACGGCAGCATTTCGATTTTATTCATGTAGCCGATGGCTGCATTTCAGGGCATAGTCGTAATGAAGTCGCTGGACGCCAATTACCCATGTTAAAATGTGTATGTCCATTTCCGGCGAACTTTGGACTAATCTATTTAAACAATATAGGCTTACTCCATGCCCTAAAATCGTGAGTGGTCGGTAGTCATGTCGTCGGAACGCTAATAATCGCGCAAAGCGCGAGAAGTTTTCAAATTCACTAATGAATTTCGTCAATAATAATAGTAGTTTTACATATTACTATCAAACATTCATCCTTTCTCAGTCCATGTGATCAGATTCGCCATTAAATTTGATGGAGGTGGTGTTTTCGAAAATTTTGTACAAGTTATTGATGATTATGCATCTGCGGATGGGCCAATTGTTATTGTCGGTATAGTGAGATGCACACGATTTCAAGTTGGTAATTTTCAGATAAGGCGAATGATTTTCCTTTGCTGTTCGCATCTGTATTGTGGGGCTCTGATTGCAAAGGGTGCTACTATATTAAAATCGTAAACAAAGTCCATTCAATCGTGCGCAGCGCGAAGCAAATTTCAAGATTAATTGAAATCTCTCAATAAATCGGGAGTCAACTCAATGCGTAAATTCAAATAGCATGTCGACGGCCGCCATTTCATACTAATTGAATTACGTGTCAACGGCCGCAAAAATTTCCTTCCACGGCTGCAGGTTGCCCTCCCTACGATAGGTCATACGGACAATATCAACGTCAATTTATAGTGTCCGGTATGATCTAAACCAAAATCGATAGTCTTCAGCTTTATACGTCATCCAATTACACAGGCCTAATAGTAATGCAGTCGCATCAGTATGTATCGCAACATCATCGGCATTTGAAAACTAGACTCCACGCACGCGCTGCCGATGTGTAAGTAAGAACTGAGCTGAACAACCCTGGTATAGATGTACCGCACTCACATATGTAGGGATACCATATTTTGGAATCGGAAAAGGGGGATACTTTTTGAAAATTATCAAACTTAGAATATCAAAGAAAAATCCTGAAAAATGGTTTTTCCCACTTCGAGGTCGGCTAACTAAACAAACAAACAAACGATAACAAAAAAACAGAAAAAAAGGTTCCCGCTTTCCCTCTCAGCGGCCCAAATACAGTTTTTTTCCACCACATTATGAGGTGGTTGACTAAAAAAAAGTCAACTTTCCGGCTCAGCTCCCGAAATACCCGCCGGAGCGTTAGTTCAGTGCTGTTTTAAGGTATCTCAGTCCAATTTTACCCTTAGCCACAACTCTCAAAAAAGAGGACAAAATCTCATAAAAGAGGACATTTAGGCGTCCTCGAAGGACATTTTCAAAAACCCGAAAAGGAGGACAAATCCTCCTAAAAAATGACATATGGTAACCCTAGTATAGTGGGATTTACGTTTTGTATATGTTGTCAATTTAGATTAAATTACGTAGATCGGCACGGCAGTTTATTAATTTATAATAAAATTCGTGATCGTGCCCCACAGCTGCCATATTCCCAATTGTTATTCAAACGCTTCGACGAGTAAGTTCCCGACTTTACTGACATTCCAAAACTCACTCTCGTCCTTGCGTTGCAATTGGACTCAAGGGTGTTAGGTTTTGTCTGCTGTCAAGTTTGATTTTAAATCTCGTTATAGGCCAGAGGTGACAAACACGCGACACGCTAGACCCATGTGGACCGTCAGGTCACATTCTGTCGCCCCCATGGCTGAATTGAGAGTTCGGTAAAAATATGCGATAATGTTGCTGTAAATGCTCGGAATATTTCAGTTTCGCAAACGCGAGCAAGATCAGAATATTATCATCTCATAAGCTAGTCTGGATAAGTTTATACTAAAATAGCAAAGAATGCCTTGACTTGACGTGACAGTGGGTCATAAGACGTAAACACTGATCAGGCCGCCCCTAAAACTATGTGTGATTTTCTCCTATTAGATTATCAGTTTTTTAATATATGCTGCGTATAGTAGAATACTCGTATTGTCCTTAATGTACACTAATTCAAAAATTATTATAATATAGTATCCAAGAAAAGCGTGTGTACCGACGAATACAGGTTTTTGTCTTTTTTCTCCGAGTGCAATGACCAAACCATTGTCTCATCTGATTAGCAACTCTTATTTTCAATACGAAATAAAGTGATAGTCAGAATTACACAAGGGGAGATTACAAAATCTTCAGGGAAGAAACATGAAGTGTGGTCCCAGGAAATGTTTGACTAGGCAACGAAAGTTTCCCGGTAATCTCAACAAAGTCACATAATGAAAGCAAATAAATCTGCCTTACGCTCTTCATCCGTAGACGAACATTTGGAAACGATCTGAGAATATAGTCTTACTCAAATATGACCTTATCTATATACACTCCTTATACTTGATACTGAGCATTTACATACATTATGTGTGGCTTATAATTATAGTGCTCATCAAATCACCCGATTAACATTTATTAAATATATTAAGTAAATACCTTTATCGCTCGATTTCGAGGACAATTCAGTGCATTGAGTGACATTAGCTAAAGCGTTTAATTAGGATTACCACACGTCTTCCAATATCGAAAATGTCCTCCGTGGATTTCTGAATGTCCTCCTTTTTGGGAATCCGTCCTCCTTATAGCTTTGACAGCCAGGGTATTGGACATAAATGACGCGAAATCTGCAATGCGGACGTTCGAGCGGGTCTTTCGGGAGTATGGCTGGAATATAATGACTTTTCTTTTGTCAACAATACATCAGTATCATAAAATGTGGGTAATCCGGGAGACGAGTCGGAAAGATAACCTTTTTCATTTTTTTCATCCACCGCCACATCAGTATAGGTAAAAAGTGGGTAAATCGGGAGTCGGGTCGGACATATGACTTTTTCCTTTTGTTTCAGTCTACACAACAAGAATTGTATAGTACAAAAATTTAGAACCAGCTGTTTTCTAGTCCGCTAATGTGACTCTGACTGTCTTGCTTTGTAAAATGTGTCTTCCTTTCCGGTCTCCAAGATATGATAACCCCATAATAGTCTTATTCGGAACGGGCAACATAGGGCCCGCGGGCCGGATCCGTCCCGAGAGGTGAATTTGAGCGGCCCGCAGGGAGTCATACATGATAACGTGGCCCGTGGCAACAGTCTGCCGCAACCCCACAATACTCGCTTATTACGTCAAATGATATTGACTGTAGGTTATTTTTTAGCGTGTGTGTGTTGAGTAGAGTACGAGAATGGAGATAACGCGTAAGTTCTTCAACACGAAAAGGCTTGCATTACCGGCATTTACGCATGTACTCAACCGTAATTAATCGATATCTTGGTAAATTTGGAAAAATCTCAACCCCTCGTTCGTATATACGTTATACCAGGGGTGCGCAACATACGGCCCGCGGCCAATTCTCCACTGATTGCTCCGTACGTCAAATGATAGTGACTGTAGGGTATTCATTATTTTTTTTCGGACACAAAAAATATTGAATTTTAGTTTTTTTTTTTGTGTGTGTGACATGCAGTCACAGTTCAAAAAACCTGTTTAGAGCTATGATCGACCACATAGGTCTCATTGACTTGTCAAATACAATACAATAATGAATTCATTGGAAACAGTTTTGGTTTCTATGCTTCAAACTTAGAATTTACATTGAATACAAGTATTCCTTGTATAGGTGGATAAATGCGCGATTAATGCACCGATTCAGAAATGTGGCCCACCAAGTACACCATTTCCCTATATCCGGCCCGCCGAAGCTGACCTCCCCTGGCTCTAACTCATATATGTTACGACAGCGGTTCTCAACCTTTTCGCTATCACGGCACCCTTTCACAGGGAAAAATTGTTCGCGCCTCTACATAGCACCTCGAGTACCATCACAGGGTGAGTAGCGTATTGGTACGTTGCACCGCTACAACACAAATGGGACGCGGGTTCGAGTCTAGAATTCTTCCCAGGTGTTGGAAGTTTATCTAGGCTCCTCTTCGACCTCCGATCTGCATAATCATCAGTGTGTTACAAAAGGTCTGGAACGAGAGTAGGCCGAGCTATAAGTCGGCATCTCAGGAATCAAGATAAGCAATATCGGCATGGTGTGAAACGACCATCGATGTCGAAGATTTGGCAAGATGGTGACTATAAAAAGAACATAAAAAGGTCATCAACCTGCGTCATGTCACTGTTCAGCCCTCGGTTCAGATGGAGGTCACTAGACAAAGTAGGGTTACCATATTTTGAAAATCCGAAAAGAGGAAACTTGTTCAAAATTGTCAGACTTGCAAAACAGGAAGAAAATCCTCAAAAATTGGTAAATTTTTTCCCATTTTGTGGTCGATTGACTTGAAAAGGTAAACTTTCGGGCTCAGCTCCAGAAATACATTTTTCTATCACTTTTTTCGCTGGTTGAGTGAAGAAAAGGTCAACTTTCCAGCCCAGTTCCCGAAATACCCGCCCTAGACTACTTCAGTGTTGATATACTATATATAAGTCGAATTTTGCCCTATATGTAACCAAAATTCTCACAAAAGAGGACGAAATCTCGAAAAAAAGAGGACATTTGGGCGTCCTCCGAGAGCACATTCAATAAAGTCAAAAATGAGGACAGATCCTCTCAAATAAGGAAGTATGGTAACCCCAAGATAACGGTGAACACTTTCGCCTACACCTGATCGCAATTGCCCGGGCGATGACCCTTTGTTCAGTCATAATCGTCCTAAATGGTTCCATATGTGGGCGAATAAGAGTATAACCGCCATTGACGGTAGTGGTAGAGGCCCCGGCTTGATTCGTGGCAGGAGCAAGTTTCGAAGAGGTGGAGATTTATTTGAAATTCTCTTCCCTACGTCGCTGTGCTCAGTGCGTCGTTACAATAAAAATCCCATAGAAAGACCTGATCAAGAAACAATCCAAGAGAAAGAATAGAAAGAGCGAGGAAGCCTAAAAAAGGTCAAGATCGAAAACTGATATTAGGCGAAAGGGATTACAGATTGAGAGACGATTGTGCATTGTTGTTTCGACATCATTTTACCTGCTCACTGCATCGCTTTGTACATCGTACCTCTTGATCGGGTAAAAATAATAGAACAACCGATTACGGTATGCCACACACAGAATTTGGATTCCCTAATTTTTGTTTTGCGTCGATCTCGTGTACCACATTTGCTCGCGGCACCCCTGAACAGTCCAATCGGCACCCTCGTGTGCCGCGGTGCACCAGTTGAGACCCACTGTGTTACGACATCGCGTATTGTGTTTCCTGAGAAGATAAAAAAAAAGAAGAAGATATAACCGCGCGATTGTATGGTATCGTCGTGCAGACGTCGTCCGCTACCAGCTGAAGCGAAACAATTGGCACTAGACGGGGGAAGCACCAGCGTAGGTATACGTCTACGCTACACATACACAGTCACACCCGCGGCACGCCTTTAACTCTACCAAATAAAGTGCGATGTCTTAATGCTTTCGCAATCATTGAGCTGAATCCGAGAACAGAGCCACGCTAGAGTGGCTAGATTTTGAGGCAGCACTTAATACTTCGTGTGGTAGATCCAATCTGTTGTGCAGTTATAATATATAGTAACGCTATGTGTGTGCTTGTGCATTGTGCACTGTGCAGTGAATGATGGCAATCGCCAACAATGGAAATATTCGATATTTGATAAGATTGTACGATATAAAAATTCTGCATTAATATATCAACAGAAGTAGAACCTACGCAACATTACAGCCAAATCCCTGTCGAACTTATTATCTAGGCTACTTGAAAGCATTTATAGTCGTGAAAATTTTCATAACAAATGCGTTGAATAGTATTAAGATTAGAGCCCGACCGATATTGGATTTTTGGGCCGATACCGATAAAACCGATATCTAACACCTTCACTGATAACACCGATATATGCAGCCGATATCCAAATAAGGTAGAATCTACCTCAAAAGGCGCATTTTCAAAACTGCAGAGCATTTGTATCAACAGCTTTAAAGCTATTGTCACACTGGAACATGAAATAAACTAGAATTGGCTGCATCGAGACACTTTGAAAGTCTAAGCTATATGAAATACAGCAATATTCCCAGTCTAACGGTCAAGGATTGTAGGTTTCTGACTTGGTACCATCATGTTTTGACGTCACGAAAATTGCCGATATATTTTCACCTCTGTTGATCGATACCGATAATTCTTTCAAATTGTGATATCGACTCGATATTATCGGCGAACCGATCGGTCGGGCTGTACTTAAGATTATTACGACCGAGAATATTTCGCGGATTGTACTACAGTTAATGCAAACGATCCTTGCCATACCATATCATTCTCATTGCAGCATGCTTATAAGTTTTACCTAGCGCAAACCAAAGTGATGGGTAAACTGAGAATTCTAATTTTCTGGGTCGGCGCATGTGCTGCCGTCGACCCACGCATAGTAGAACAGGAAAAATGCACGCTGTAAGTATTTTCTTGCTATTTAATGATCCATCCGTAATAACGAAATGATGTCCGCTTCTAGAAGAATAATATAGTAGTCCAAACCTTTATTCTAACCATTCTTGGTCGCATGGCAAAGGGCAGACATTACGCTTTAGATTCAAGCTCAAATATTGGAATCATATGCTGTGTGGCAATACTCCTGTTGCAAGAAGGATTGCACCACCTTTAACAAAGATGTCCGTCCATCTTCTATTTACTTCCTCTTTTTTCTCGTGACATGATCGGAACTACCCCGTTCTTTGTATTGGGACAAAACAAATATTTTGATACCACCGCAATGCGAGTTACCATCATTGTTTGGCTTAGCACAGATATAGCTGACCTTATTTGAGCCTTTATTGTGAACAGTAAAATCAATATTCTGTTCATTTAATATCATCGCTTTCTGCACCTGTAAGAACGTTATTATGGATGTCATTCAACACGAGGACTACGGTATCAATAGCTGAATAAAACTGGATAAATAAGCATATCGCTTCACGATATACATGTTAAATTTTGAAGAGTTCTCGTGAACATATAACCATTATTTCAGCCACAACACTAGTAGTATGTAGAATTGTATCACGCAGAGCCACACAGAACTTTCATACAGCTTGTTATATTGGAAATCTAGCCACAATATTACAATTTCATGTTTAACATCGTACCTAATACCTAATTACTTACTTGGCCTTTTCACAGTTATGATTTGAGGCGCTCGATCGTATGAGGCATTAAATAAGGGGTATTATCGTCAACTAACGATCATGCTGAGAGCTGGATATAGGATTGGAGATGGTGAAATGTCACTTGAGTGTCATTTGATGATATCTAATGGGATGGGTGTGGTGGGGGTGGGGGCGCTAACAGATGTAGACCGATGCGCTCTCGGCCGAACGGATGTTGTTATGTACACCGAGATAACGTCAGAGTGATGTATTCCATGCCTAAAATATATATGAGCCAGCTGTGTTGTAATCGATGAAGGTTAGATGGTTTCCAAATACGAATGCTCGAACAAGTGCGAATAGGTATCCGTTCCGCTATGCTCCAATCCATATAAGCCACACACACGTATGCACTGCTGTGTCTGATTACTGTTTGAAAGCAGTTTACTCAACCGGGCCTAAATCAAATTCTTATCATATCGTAACCTTTCAATTTAACAACAGTAAACATTCCCTTACACTAGCAACGACAGAAGAGTCTCCATCTATCCGGAATGCATGCAAGGAAGCAATCTGATTTTGTGGTGTGATTATTCGAATTACACCCGAATTCCTGATCCAGATAACATATATCGGTCAAAGTCATGCCGAAATACATTGAAACTATTCGTCAATGACAGTTGTATAAGCGAGCTCACCGAAGGTAAGTCAGCGTCTTGGATATCTTAACCATCTTAGGTATGGTTTATCACGCATAGATAGATGGCTATTCAAGATTGACATAAGTAGTTACTTATATTAGGTTTCCCCTTGTCCTTTAGTTAGACATATACTCACTATCTCTCATTAGCATGAGTCATAGTACCAGAGCTAAAAATATTTCCGACAACACCTCTTAAAGATCTACCACAGGTTTATGAGCGTTGTGTTGATTGCTATCAAAATTTATTATGCACCTTTTTCTAACATGATAGAAATAGTAAAATTTGTCTGTGATTCCGTACCTTTCACATCAAAATCTTCCGTCAATCAATAGGAATTCACATTTACGTGTTTCCAGATCAACTGAAAAAGTATGGGAACATTGAAGCTTTGGATTGCGGCAGGAATAAAATTCGCATTCTCCGTAGATCGGTGTTTCGCAACAACCCCAATCTCAAGGAGATAGATTTGAGTCGAAACTACATCAAGCATATCGAGCATGGAACTTTCTCAGGTTAATATGGTGTGAGCCGCTGTTTGATATGGGATTAAATTGCTAATCAAAATTAGTTGTTCATTTCTACGAGATAAATAAATACAATGAAAAATGATGGTATCAATATACACTAAAATAGCAGCGCGTCGGTATAGTGGAATGATAAACTGCATAAGCAATTCTATACCTAGTCATGATGCCCTTTGATTTTTTAGTTTCATCATAGCTGTTAAATTTTATCTGTGTTTTGACATAATTCAAATTACGCATAATCGGCATATTTGCGATGGAAACGATCATTTTGCAGGTTTGAGTCATTTGGAGTTTATCTCCCTGAGCAGCAATTTATTGGATGAGATTGACGAGTCAACGTTTGGAGAGCTCGATTCATTGCAAAGACTATCTTTACATAATAATTTCATAACGCTGTTAAAGAATGGAACGTTCCGCCATCTGCGCCATCTGAAAGTGTTGGATTTAACAGGTAGATATGATAAATCAGCACATTACAGCGCTGTTAAGTCTCCATTTTTTTGATGATCAAGATAAAAAGTTCAAATTTTTGAACCATCACCTATACAGCTAATTGTTGTTAGTAACACGTCTACTTAACCAGAGCTCTGTTCGAGCTTCAAATGCTTTCGTCAGGTCACATATATAACTCTTTCATTCTGTGGCTATTACAGGCCTGTGTAACTGGAGCTTTGCAGTTTGCATGCACCCAGTAAAGACATACTCATTGCCCTCACCAGAACTAACGTAGCGCTACAGTACAGAAAAAAAATCCCTACCTTCTGCAGGAAACGAAATAAGCATAATAGAAGACGGGGCATTCGATGGACTGGATGAGCTTGAGATGCTTCACTTGGATGGCAATAAAATAACTGATTTGAAGATATCCACATTGGAATCCCTTTGCAATCTTAAAGTTCTAACGCTATCTCATAACCATCTGACTAGCTTCCCACTTTTCCAAAAGGTATGTGTATGTATAACTCTAAGGTTACTCTGTAGAACTGTAAAACTATATTTTCTGTGCTATACAGACTTATTTTACTCATTTACATACGCTAGACGTCAGTCGGAATCGCATCTCCTCTATTGAAGATTCGAATTTAGCAACACTTCCCAAACTTCAGTAAGTAGTTATCAGACTATGTGTCATTGTGAATTTTGAATATATATCAACGTATCGATGTGCTTAATATATATATTA
Source organism: Botryllus schlosseri (assembly GCA_000444245.1). Classification (NCBI taxonomy): domain Eukaryota; kingdom Metazoa; phylum Chordata; class Ascidiacea; order Stolidobranchia; family Styelidae; genus Botryllus; species Botryllus schlosseri. The sequence continues at coordinate 4,565 of ATSW01014399.1, read as the reverse complement.
TGGAACAATAGGTTGAGCGTATGTGTCTTTTGCTTCAGAAATTTGAAGTTGGGAAACAACGAATTGCGATCAATGCAAGATGGCGTATTTAGCGCGAACGAAGAATTGAGGATGGTTGATCTTTCGAGCAACAACTTAACAGAAATAGGACGGCATGTGTTTGCGAATTCCTGGTAATGTAAAATATTTAGAAATTTATAACACCGTTTGATATATAAATATTAGGGATGGTGTGAACTGTGAACGTGAGGTTCACGTTCGCGTTCTGTGTGTGAACCTCGGAAATTTGGAGGTTCGCGTTCACAACAGAGCCTTGGTAGGTTCTGCACTGTGAATTTTTTTCATATATTACAATTTTCACTGCATTATGACATCTTTGGTTCGAATTTATTCCATTTTAACTGCGGGTCACTCTATGTATAGAAAAATCAACACAAAACGAGCATGCACCTTGACAATCCTAAAAAACGTTACTTGCTTCGTTACAACAGTTTGCTCGAAATATCCAGCTTTCCGTTTGTGAATATTTAGTGACTCTCTGCTGTGAACTTAACCCACAATCACACAACATCAAGAGCAAAATACACTACATGTAGTCAGCGAATGATGCTTCTTCAACCAATCAATGAGATTGATATCGTTTTTTGATGTAACAAACCTAGCAGGCGTACGGGGTCAATCTTGACTTCATATGTTAACTGTATCATTGAAACCAAATCCGTGCGATTGAGGTATTGGCTACAGCTGTATAACTTGTGGGGTATAGTCTAATATCGGTAGCAAGTATAGAAACCTGCTTTACACTCTGCTCAATATCAATGCAGCAACACTCAGACGCCGAATACATTGTCCGGTATGGCCAAGACCGTTAAGGCGTATGCTTATATTCCCCGGATAAGTCCTCTTCGAAATTGTTTGCAAAGCGACGGATGATATTGATTGCCGATAGGTTGATACATTTAGCGACCTAAAACGCCAATATGTACTTCGGCATTGTGTCATTATGTGGCCCGAGTCGTCGCTGGGTATTACTTCATTGAAAGACAGGGTTGGAATTAGCAATATGACGTCACCTTTCAAAAAGGTTCGCGTTCACACGAACCTGAACCTTTCAGAGGTTCACACCATCCCTAATAAATATATTACTTGTTTACCATCTTAATATATAAATTTTACAACTACAAGCCATTGCATACAGTAATGAAGTAATTTTATATTTTACGAGTACTTAAGTACCTTTGTATACTCGTACCAAGTACTCAAGTGTAGATATCTGTACACTAGATTCACTTCTACCAATATTCAATCAAAACTATTAACCCTTTAGTAGACTGTAAATATTCTAAAGCAGAAATCAGTTTTGAGGTATCATTGCACCACTTCTATCATTGATATTGTATACGGATATACAAATTTCCGGTCAAATTTGGAATTCTACGCTTCGGTGATTCTGATATCTACTCACAATTCTTCAATGCATAATTAATCTCCTAAGTCATTCGGTTCTTCTTTTGCAGCCATTTGGAGGAATTGAATTTAAGCGATAATCGCCTAAAAGTCTTTTACCTGGATTGGTACTTATCAGTGATTCGAAACGGACACCCAGTTGGTAATAACATTGGGAGAAACCAATGGGAATGTACATGTGATATTTATCATCTCCACGTAAGTACGCCTATGTTGTCCTTGTTGAATGTGCAATATATGTTCGTAGTTTCAAAAGCTTCGGAATAAGCGAGGCTTCGCTATCTAGCTAAAACATAACGAGCTGGCCGGATATTGCGGCATAATATGAAGGTAGGCGTGAGGCATAGCGCACATTTGAATATATGAGTTCATATTATATTCACCTATAGTTATTATGCATGGCGTGCATGTTTGGAGAAGGTTCGAAAGCATATTGTGCTGCATGAATACATCCTTGTGCAGCATCACATCCCAATCCAAAGTGGTAGAATTCAAAGTTAAATTTCCAATATAATTCTACAATTCCATTGGTAAACCAATTTTTTGTACATCACCAACTTGGCGGGAATGAATGTTTATTCATAATTTTCTATAGCTGAATTCAAATATACCTTTCATCGCGAACATAGCTAGAATTTTGATTTCGAAGGTAACAATAATTTTTTTGCAATAAAGTGACGTCCCAGCACTATTGTGAAGTTACGAGAGAGAGTTTCGGACCGCATACTCAGACCAACAAATTTTAGAATGACACTAGTATGGTTAGGCATAACGCTGGGTGTACTCGAATCATAATCGAGTCATAATCGAATCATAATCGAGTACCAATTTTGATGATTCGAGACAGTTTTCGTTCGAGATATATTTGGATTTGCCGAGCTACGATCGTTCATGGAAACGAAATTCCATTGAAGTAAATAATGATCCGCCTGTTGCATTGTTACAGATCGATATGTCACAGTTAGTGCTATGGCGCAATGAACTACGTAACTAATTTAACTATGGCTAATGTTGATAAAATTAAAAATTAATTTAGATGGACATAATATGATTCGTGATTATTGCAAAAGGTACATATACCAACTCCTCGAATCTGTATTATTGCTATGACGTTATAAAGAGGTACACTAGACTGTATTTGTACACTAAGAGGCTAGGGCCGCTAGGCCACCAAAGAAATTGAAAAAGAAATCAATTTGTGTTGTTGATATTTGTTGTATTAGATGTCTTCTTTCATCTACTCAAGTGTTATAATGATTGATTTCTCCGAAGTGTCACAAATTGAATTTGCCATGAGCCTATGTAGTCACGCCCCCATAATTCTGAACCTGCTAAAAAGCCAATATCCGATTCAGAATCGGATCACCCTAGTACTCGAATTTCCCCGATTCATATGAAAGAGCACTTTAATTTCCGTCATGTGATATTTTTGTATAATCGAACTAAAGTTGACATTTTATATTGTTCACGTGCTGACCAATAGCTGATTTACACAGAAAATACTCAGATACAAGAAAGTCTGGAGGCAGACGTTTCCTTCCAACTGTTATGCCGGGTTGGATAACGAAAGACAGCCAACTAAATGTAAAAATGCTCCACTGCATCTTACTCCTTCCCATCATTGCAAAAAGAAAACGAGAACCAAAAGCTCAACACGATACGACTACGAAGCGGCATACGACGTATCTACCGTGAGGAAGCAAATGGAACTAACCACCATCTCATCATCAACCGAAGCGCAGCCAACGATGAATGTATCTACAATTGTAATGCTAGTAGCCTTCGTCACAGCGGTGATCGCGGCCGTAACAATGGTGGTTACAGTTATTTACCTTAGGAGACGACATAGGATGCGACATGAGAAGCAGCAAAATAGCGAAACTGGACGCAAAGACTTCATTTACACAGTGGATCCAACGTCGATGTGATTTGTCTGCTTTCGAAGTGATATATTCAGGAATTATTGCCGTCGGTGGTACTAATCTTGCGTAGCATTCTTACTTTGCATATGCAAACTGTGCTCGCCTTGGATATTCGGTGTTAAAGTCCCACCACATGCCTTGCCCGCGCTGGATACCTACTGCACGTCTTCAGAAGCGCGTATTTCGATGCTACCGTGTGCGAGGGATTCTGTGATTCTATATTATCGTAATATAGTTAGGTGCGAACGTCTTGAGGAGGAGTTTGACACGAGAATAATAACAATGATTGCGATGGATACCTCTCAAGTAGTAATTCCGATATCATGCTTATGCAAAACAATATCGAATGGACATCGACTTTATACTCATCTCACTGCCTTCGAATGTAGATACATATAATTTATTTACTTCTTCAACCTTGGTTTTCGTAATACATGGTAGTACGGTACGGATTACAAGTATATATGCATAGTATACCAACGATGTAACTAATGTCAAGCATTTCAATAATATTATATGTATTGATCATTCGTTGTCGACAAAAGTAGCAAATTTATTTGAATTCATTTCCTACCTTGATATAGTGTGACTTTAAAAAAGGATAATTTTACAGTTTCAGATTATGACATGTAGATGTTCAATTGTATCTGCGTGTTTTGATATTATCCAATTCATGCATGTTCGATATATTTGCGCCATGAACGATAATCCTGACAAATATATCTTATCATATTTTCAGGCTTGCGTCAGTACAAATATGTATCACCCAATCGAACGTTTGAAACACAACTTTCTCATTGACATGTTCGCAAAAATACGATTGGCTCATTCACGAGTGTGTGATACACACTGTGTATGAATGACTTATATCGAGCACTATGTTAGCAAGAGTTATGAGAAATATACATCGACTTATGTCGATCGTATGTTACAACACCTTCATATTTTGAATGCAACAAATTCTATGTTTTCAAGTTGTTCACCAGACCTTATTATCTCTGTGCCATTCGTGAACTATCTCTGGTAGCACTTATGACCAGTATCCCCACCTTTTTTACGAAAATGTATACATGTACATCAGTACATGCATAGTAAAATCTAATTTGTGGATAAAAAATCCATCATTTATCATCAGGGTTGCCATACCGTCCTTATTTCTGAGTCGGAGACACGCAG
>ATSW01014398.1:0-15674 GCA_000444245.1 Botryllus schlosseri | reverse complement strand
TCCCTGCGTTGTCTACGACTCAGCGTCCCAGTAAGTCTCATCAGAGTGGGGTGAAAAGATTGATATAGTATATAGTATACGTATAATTCGATAATATGAATATATTTTTTAATATATGAGCATAGCAAATATAATTAAACTTTCACTAATTCTACAATTTTTCAAATAGCTCTGTGGCCCACCTCAAATAACTCCTGTGGGCCACCCGTTTAGAACTCCTGTATAGTTAGACCAAGGTGGATAATTAATTGAAAGAATACTCCAAGTCCTTTCGAATCCTTCCTGTACTTTCATTTTATCGCAATCTTGTTTAGTTTTGAATTGATACAACTATTGCTACAATGACACGTTTCGGTATTTTATTTTTCAATATCCCTCTTCCCCCCTGCACTATAACGTTGAACTGCAAGAAGCCATGAAGCATCTAATGCCAAAACAACTTCAGGTAGAAGTAGAAAAAGTAATCCAGTAGGTAATCGGACATGACCAAATTAGGTCATCTTCACAATCAATACAACATGACTAATGACTATGACTATACGGATGCGGAAAACGAATCACAGATTAGAAATGGAATATGGAATTGAGTAATCCTTCATTCCCGATGAGTCGAATCAGGCATATCGAATCCGATCAACGGATTTTGATTGACAAGTCAAAACAACAGATATGACTGACTTTTACGAGGCGATCTCTTGATAAGATATCCTTTCCAACTTGTAGCAACATAGCATAAAAGCATGTCACCTGTGTGAGCAGTGTGAGCACTCATTCAAGAATTACGCTCAAGCATGCCAATGCTGATGCTGAGGCTCCCTCAGCCGTGAACAATGAGCATAAATGATACACGTGAAGGTGTCAAATGCCCATGTATCAGACGCTCCTCCAGTTGGTCACGACACGACCTTATGATAGCAATTATCCTCGTAAATTTATTGCGATAGACTGTGACAGATACTAATATTATTATTATAGTTAAAAACAAGTAGAGTGATGCATATCATAACAATTTTCTTGCACCACAACTGTACAAGAGCTGTGTGGCCATAAATGAGGATTATTACGGATTCAAATTTTAAAAAAACTACTTAATTACCGTTAGTCTGCGATGAGATATTTGGTCTGGTTTTTATGACAGTTGCAACCTACATCCGACAACTACTTTTTAGTTTAAAAATCACCGAAAAGAAAAGATCTGGTGTAATAGTTCTGCTTCAGAAATCGCAGGGAAAGTAAGCTGAAAACATATGCCCTTGGATAAACTATGGAATCGGGCAAAGTTCTACTAAAGAGTAGCGCATTAGCGCATCTCCAAGTATCACGCGACTAGCTGTTATCGCATGCGCAATTGAGACCGATGGCACTCTCCGGCACACTTTTTGCGGCCGCGTCGCAACAGGTTCAAGTCGTAAATGTAAGGCTGTATTCCGTCCGCACGCTCATTGTCGCTAATGGACTCGCGCAAGCGAGAATGCGGCGCGTCAAACTGATTTGCCTCTGCCCAAACACAAAAGACGTTGAAAAACCTGCAGACTCTCTGTCGCCAGCTCGGGTCAGTTTTGTCGGTCTACCGTGATACTGCAATCGGCGGAATCTATTTCGTTCCCACACTGTATCGGTAAAACGTTGTTTCAGGCTTTCCGAGCGACTGCTAAAACGCACAGAGACATCGCTTCGGTCCCGCACATCAGTTGAACACCTTCCGGGCGCTTGATGCGACTTTTATTTGCGCCATCGGCCGCGCTGCGGCTCGAGTTGAAAGAGTCCGCCTCGAAAGCAATGGACGTTTTGTTTACCTTTATCACGGCGTGACGCTCTGAATAGGCACGGGTCAAATGCAAATCCCTGTACGACACGTTGACCCGATTCTTACAGGCGCCGCAATGTGCGACGGAAAACGCATTATGGTGATAGCGACATCGAGATCTAACGTGCGGAACAATATGCCTTGTTCCTGTTACGCCCATTAGATTCGCGATAATTATAACGGTGAGCGCCAAAAATAAACCAGGGTTTCAGTTACAAAACGGTAACGGAAAGCATGATCGACGTTTATCCGTTTACGGTGTCGATTTTCGCCGCGTTAATGTTTTAATTTTCTCCAATATATCTGGATGAAATGGTTACGGTAAAAACACGAAGCGATACTGACACGGGTTATACACCGCGGATACTTAACAAAAACGCGATTTCACTTTGTGCGATCATATGATCCCGGATTAATCCAGATTCAGGTAGAGCGGAAATGGTGAAAATCTGCTATTCGGAGCTTTTTCTCGGAACATAAATGTAGTGTGGAGGGTGGTACACTCAGTGGTAGTCAGTAACTAAGTATTACTTCATTTTCTGAATACCCAAGTAGGATTAGAAGTACTAAATGGGATATGTATTACATTGTCTCCCTCTACTTTTGAAGAAAAATATCAGTAGCAGTGTTTGGATGGATTCGCTTTATTTTCACGAGTGAAATGGTCATGACGATCGACCGAAACAGCCCTCATATCACGGCGACTGAGTATGTTCTGTGTGGCTGAGAGTGTTTTCATTGTCAATAGTCATTTTGTGTTAGCCATGGTCGACCGCTGAAAGTCTTCGACGAAACTTGGTCGAGGCAATTCTGCTTTTTGAAACAACTTACTTGAGTACTTTACAGATGCCTTACTTCCTTCTTCTACTTGACGCGTTTTGAAATGTCTTGAAAATTGCTATACTTATGCTTGTAATTGAGTACAAAGTTTCGGCATTATACTTATATAGTGCTAGGTGAGTAACAATTCCGACTACTTCGCCGACCCCCTCTGGATACTCATCTGACAGAAATGAACAAATAGGAGTAGGGGAGATGTGGTACCGATGGATCAAAAACTACAAAATGATCTCTGGTACTCAAATCTTCTGCCGAGAATAGCAGATCTTTTGCTGTCTCAACACTTCGATAAAAGCTCTACCTATCGCGAACATTTACATGAATATCCGCCTTTTCAAAAAATATTTATGAACGTTTAAAATTTGTTGCTCGAACGTGTCATCGGTCCCCACCCGGTGGGTCCAAAGGCACACGACCATGGGACCTATGAGACATACGCTCAAAACACAAATTTGATAACTTGTTTTGTTGTGTGCTATAAGCTAAGCCACAGCAAACCAATGAAGAATGTTTCGTCGCGACGTTCAAGAATAAAATAGATTATATCAACTCAAACGTTGGCATTTAATCATGTTTTGATTTACTCCTAAACTTACAAAATTAATGCCACATACATATTACCCTCAAATCGACATTTTGACTTTCAAATACCCCGGCATAGCGATGAAACACCGCAGGTAACTATGATTTACAGCCTATATATATTTATGCGAGTTTCTGTAGTTAAGTGATTAGTTGGTCCATCTATTTTGCTTGATTTGGCCATGGTATCATAGGTCCCCCACCCCATAAATATTGTATTTGACTTGAAAATAGTTCACTCGAGGATGGTATTGACTCAAAAAATATGTGCTATTATATACCCTGATACAAGCCCTATACTTCACATCAAAAATTATGGCGGGTTTGTTAGTCTGAAAGGAGATATAGAAAAATGCAAATCTCAGTATAAATTTACTTTACACCCCCTAAAACGTAAATCATTCGTCACAGACCCCATAACTCATGCAGGTCGAACTTTTTTGCGTGTGAGGTAAGATTTTGTCAGCGTGTACTTGTATACAAATTCACGGAGTGTAATCACGGAATTATCATGGATAATTTTTAAAGTATTTCCGGTCCCAGTGATCCATCGGTACCACATCTCCCCTATATGGAGATAGGACAACATTAGTTGATAAACAAGTTTAACCGTGATCGAGCAAGACACCCACCGTCCCACCGTGACACACATCTTGTGGACCTGCGCGCTATGAATATTTTCATTTTTACATGTATGGTAGCTCTTCCTCGTTCAATGTTCATGCAATCGCAAAAATCAAGATGTAGCCTGCACAGAATTGGAGGGCCAAGTAAATATTGCTTAAATTGTCCAATAATATTATCTGTACCCTATCTGACCTGTGTACAGTACAATGTGTAGACTGCACACTATACAGTTGTACAATACTGGACAGTACAGGTATTTAATCTGCACGCATACTGAATCTCAGGCATGTTTTATGTCAGTTTATTGTTGCACCGTACAACATGAATTGTACAATCTAACCGATGTGACAAATGTGTAACCAAGTTTATAGTGCACGTATGTGACACAGTTTGCAAACGATGATCTGTCACTGAAGCGAAGCTTTTGATTTATTTTTATTTCCGTACGTTTCGACATTTATGAACCATGGCCCAGAGTGAAAGTTGATTGGGCGAATTTTTTCGAACACGTTTCTCTTTAATTCCTTGCCGCAAAAGCAAGCAGGTATAGACATTCTCTTCGTTTCTGTGTAATTCTACACCGCGAAATGTTACCGTACGAATGTATGTTGCAAAAGGCTTCGTTAATTAAACCCGGGGCAATAAATGACACGCGATGATATAGCAGTACCCTTCCTTGGCCTGAGTCACACCTGCATCCGTCTCAGCGCTTTTTTTCTCGGCGCTTCATTGCCAGGGGTAAGCGCACTGTGTGTAAACAGACCTCGCGCCCCCGACTTCATTGCGATCTCTCTCACGAAAAAATTAGGCCAGGGATGTATCAAATTGCACAAGACGTCACGTAGTGTTGTGTTACCGTTCGTATCTCGTGACATGGCTTCGGCAAACAGAGTTGTATCGTACGGCTCTCGCCTCGCTTCAGCCGGAAATGCGGTGGAAACGCGATAGCCAAAGAACGGGCTGTAACAACACATTTGAGATCTTCGAATTCTCGCTCTTGCCAACACGAAAGCGTTATGCTAATGATTTCAATTGGGCTAAACCGACACGGTATATCTCCCCCATTTTAACCTGATCGATGCACCTTGTCAGATATAATATCGTATCCAAGTGCAAAGGTCGTTGTTACTGTGTTTCGAATGCACCGTGTCGTCGAATCTATGTATCGTACTACCTCCTCGTTCCAGGTTTGAAACATTGCTGTCAAAGATTGATTACTATCGTTGAAATTCGATTCTGTCGCGTATCTATCTATTGTTCTCAGTCAACAACTGTCATTGAACCCTGGCCAATGTAATTGAATAATGTGATATAAATTATGATTTTCTGTTTATCGTGTGTTTTCAATGAAGCAGACCATTCAAGCATTGGATGAGGTTAGATGTATCTGAGTCAAAACGATTTTTACATAGATCGATGAAAATAGTCTATATTCAATTATGGTCTAACAAATTTAGATTGATATCGCAGATATAGGCTTTAATTCTCCAAACTTCTGGTCGTAATGTGATTCACCATCAGGCAAGAATAAATCAAATATACGAACATACAAGCACACGCTTATCTCGTGAATTCCGAATATTCAACGCATATTCTCCTTGATTCTTGCTGTTATGGGCGGTAAATTTATCATTGGTAGGGGGGTTTTTTGACCTAAAACGGAAGCTTTTGACCTAAAAACTGAAAATTTTGACCATTTGCGACGGTAAAAAACTTGAATTTGACAAAACTTTGCCCGTGTATGTAAATTAAGCGTTCCACACATAATGTTAGAATTGTACTACTTATCTTTATTTCTGGTTGCAACCGTCTGTCCTTACGACGTATAGTTTGACCTGAAAAAAACTTTTTGACTTATAGCAGTTGTTCCCAACCTTTTTCGTCCCATGGACCCCTTGACCGATATTTGAGCCAAGATTCCCCCCTGTGAAAAGGTAGCCTGTGATTCAAAAGTGTGCTTTTTGACGCACAACCATTTGTTAACCGAGCCATATATAGCCAAATATATTCAGATATGCTCAAACTATGTCGAATGCTGACCGCATTACATTCTGGTTAAGTACCGTGGGCTACTTCCGTATCCATTATTTAACACTGGGTGTACTGTTATTTAGAAAATAACTAAATCAAAAGAAATTAGGTCGTCACTTTCCGTTTGGCAATATTGCGCTAAATTTGGCCTGCTATTTTACCGATCGGGTAGCGTAAAATAAATCAGCAAGTTCGCTTTCGATGACCCTGAGTTGAATTGATGAATTTCGAATGTTTCTCGGGTGTTTCTCAGATGTTGGCTTGAAAAAGGTAAACATTTTCACCAGCGGCGTTGTGCTGAATTCGGCATGACATTTTCCTGCTTAGTAGCAATTTGGTCAAGAGGCTGTCACGGGTGCGATCAAATCAGTAGGTGGAATTTCTACGGAAAGCATTAGACATACATCTAGCCAAAAATACGCCAAACGAAACATACCATTGTAAAGAACTAATTTCATGCTTGTCATACAGTTCTGCCATAAAAATCTAAAAAAAACTTGTGAACCCAATGTATCTCACAATATAAGCCTACAGCCAGATTCCCCTACAAAATTTAATCTTTCCCCCAAGGGGGAATTCCCCCTGTTTGGGAACCACTGACTTATAGGTTTTTTAAGACACAGCTACGCGGATCAGATGTCATGGCGAGGAGAAGCCTATAGATAACCGAAACATCCATCACCCGCATATTCTAATGCAAATCGAAAAGTTGCATTGTCGCCATCATTAAGTTGTTCCGATATCCTTGTTGCAAAGACATATCAGAAACTGCCTAGAGAGAGAAAGTAATAGCAATGCCTATACTTTCTTGTGACATTTGCAGTTTCAAACTTGACCATGGAACATCTCTGAATTCAATTCGATTCAATTCAACCGATTTGTTCCTAACGGTGACTAGAGTGAAACCGCAACCCTGCCGTCGGGTGGTTTTAATGTGTCACATTTTCGTCATTTGCTGTTTTGATGCTCATGTAATGGAAGATGTTACTAATAATATCAACATTTGTTAGCGATCTGCTTTACAATACAAGGACTTCCAATCTACTCATAATTTTTAGCGGGCCGGATTTTTAACACCACGGGCTTAGACGTATGAGACGTCGAGGGGAGCCTAGATGAACCTCCAACACTTAGGTAGGATTTCTAGAGTCGACACCAGTCGGACTTGAACCCGCAACCCATTGGTGTTGCAGCTGTGAATTATACCACTACGCTACCTCACCACTTCTGCGACTTCAGTCGCCCTTTGAACCTCTGCACATGAAGTAGACCGGCGTACAATCACAAGCCTTTTGCTTGACGGATCACAACTCGTTTCAGGTATCCTAGTTCGAAAACCGACAACCCGCCTATGTTGCAACTTGCAAGTGAACATAACGTACTCTTGCATCTCTGAACATTATATAGCTGCGTCACGCTAAAAACAAAGTTACGCGGTGATTTTTGGATATGTTCAATTGTTCATGTCACGTCACAAGCCACTATTACCATATTCTCTTTGGCCATGGTTCGTGGGCCTATTCTTCAAAATATTGAGTTACAATGTCGCAGATGTTTTACCCATTACAAGCCCGCCTTCGACGCAAACATCATAGTTATCGACCGGCTTGAGCGTGTCATTGGTGAGTTCAATCTTAGAAATGAGTCAACGCAGAGTACAAGACCTACCTTCACGGTCCACCTACAGTTGATTTTTCGGAGACGTGTGGAAAGATTGAACAAAACTCATCGAACAATTTAAACCCGTTTATTATCCTTATCTGTCATTTTTTGTGAATTGACCTTCAGTCCCTGATAGTTCTCGGTGTGTTACTTTGGATCGCAGGGGATTTTACTTAGTCGCGCACACTGCGTGACATCATAATGGTAGGCGTATACGTTATCTATTCCCGGTATGGTTTCTCCGTTATTGGAAAAACAGAGCTACCGAAATTAAACCTTCGCTGGCACACACGGCGTATAGACTCTTCGTTGAAGGAAAATTAATTAACGGCATGGTAAATTGATGCCTTATCAACGTCAAACAATGTTTCGGCAAACATGACCACGACATTTTTGCTATACGGCAAACAAGAGTGCTCTCGCTAATACACAACCGTTTTAACATACATATTTCTTTATCAGAATATTGTACGTACAAAGGTATGCGTGGTGCAAAATTAAACAAAGATGCACTCGGGGTGAAAGCTGGCCTTGCCTTTCCTGTTGTGCTTGCGTCGGACGATTGAATCGAAATGAACGAAAGGTAAGACTAGCAACTATAAATATTCTGACGCAGCAATTGTATAATGGCGAGAATGCAATCAGGCCTGTCGATCATATCAAGATGCGAGGCTACGCACAACGAATGTATATTCAATATTCATATTGATTGGCTACGCAGAACCACGCACGCGTGAACATGAACATTCGTTCTGTTGTCGCAGGACCACTGGCTTGAGTGGTGCCCATTCAGAAGGATTTGCTTAGCACTCCACGGCTGCGGGACACTTGAAAATGCGTTTGTTTTTTACTTCATATTTGTGTTCGTATGTTCACACTTGTTTGTCGCATAATCAATTGTATAATGGACTATATTTACGCAACGCATTTACCGAAATTTGCTTCATAAACAAGGATGTAGTGCGTGAGGTGTGAAGACTAGCAAACGGTCGACCGTGGGTTGAGTTAAGCACGTATATTACCCACCGCGAGATTAGGGATTATCAAGCGCATGCGTTGTGTTATGAAACTAAAGTTGAATTTGCTCGCAATGGTTTCTGTTAATTGCTCTTTGAAATTGCGTTTCAGCGTGCTTATGGGCTACACACGTCGCCATTTTGAATAGCTTCATTGAACCACTGAAGCTGGCAAACACTATTTTAAAATCTTGGCAATCCTTATACACGTCAAAAACTAATGGTGTGCGATTGCGCATGCGGATAGGAATTTCACTGGGTTTGAAAGGCACAATTTCTCGTGAGAGAGCCCTGAACTGACTATATTTGGTAATATATATGTTTTATCAGATAATATTAGCCTCAATTATTCGACAATTAGCATAATCCTTAAGTCATTGCTTGTGTTTACCAAGCCAGGGTTCTTGAAGGGAGAGTCGTTGGAAGTCTTTAATTATTTCAGGTTTGCCATATAATACACGATTTTAAGGGGCTCGTCAACTGACGATTAGAATCAAATTTCACAAATAGAAAATCAGCACTTTAAAGTCAAGTGACGTGAAATTGATAGCGTGTTGCTACACGCATTCGACCTTATTCCGATTACTTTTTATCACGCAATACTTTTTATGAAACCCGAAAATTTGCGGATCAGTTGTTGACACTGGCAGTCAACGGACTGGTTAAACGTCGGCCGTGGAACGCTGTTACCCTCGCCTACGTATACCGTATGTTACCTCCGTAATCCGCAGGACACATTCCTTCAGTTTATCGGCTGACAACAATACAATAACGTTTCTGCCTTGATAGCGTGGAGAAATGTGTTTCAGAAATTTTGCAAAAGGTAACGGTGACGGGTGCCTTCAATGCCACAGAGATAATGGGATAGGAATGGTACCTTTCGTGGAAATCATTTAGTTACTGCTCGATTACGGCTGCTGCCGAAATGTTCTTCCCTTCTGTAAATTTAATTTGATAGCATCATGTTTAGAGCGCAGTCCCGCTTCAATATTTAATATTTACGCTACCCAATGACTTCGCGAAATCGTGCATTGCAGAATGATGTACGTCGCACCACGCGATAGGCTGCTGTAACTTAGATAAGGCCTTTTGTCAGTATATTGTTCCGAGATCTAATCCCACCCGATGTCAGAGTAGCCGGCCACAAATCTACCAGCAAGAAACCGTGACTTGCGTGTCGTTAGTGACACAAATTGTTTTATTTCTCTCTTTCTCTCTCATTCACCTGTATGTCTTTTCTGCAAGGAAAGGCTGTAAAGCTTCTAGAGATCGAGCAGGAAATGTAAGTCACAGGCTTATGTGATACCAAATCGAAAGGCGTATAATAACGGGGAAGGGACGTATACTTCTCTTACAGACAGATTGTCTGCGCGGGACCTGTATTGTTTAGTATACCCAACGCCAGTTGAATATGTACGATTATTGCACACTACAGGTACAGAAATGCCGTAACAGAGGACGCGATAGTAAATTTACTACATAAATATTATATTAACGGCATGAACTACAATATATTTTATACGTAAGTTAAACCACTCCTCTGTTGGAATTAACGTTGCCACGACCCACAATTATATGCCCATAGTTGGGGAACCACTGCCATATAAGGATAAACTGTGGCTGTTACTGTATTACTATATACCTATCGTATCATCACTTGAAAAGCTGTTGTGGAAGGCTTAGTATTTCTAGAATGCATTAATGCACAACAGCATTTTTTTATTCTGAAGAGTGTTTTACCGTGACCTCGATTAGTTACTCTATCTCCACGACCATGCAGATTCAATGTGCGGTCTACACACTGTCCTGGGAATGCACCTTGTCAGTTATCAGCGCTCCATGTTTACGAAACAGATAAAGCAACAAACATCGTTGATGATTAATGCGATGAATTCTTCCTGAGACCGTAAGTCAATCAAAAGTAGCAGCGCAAATTTGCCAACGCTTGACGTCGCGAACGCACACATCTCCAGGCACTGGGAAGCAGCGCGCGCGAATACATAGACATTACCGACTTGGTAAATAATAAGAAATGAACGATCCGAATTAGCCCTGTCACGAGACCCAATAAAATGGCGAAATGTCATGAATATCCAGTATACACAAGGTGTCGGTATTATACATTAGAAGTATCTCATTCTGTTTGACTTAACAGATGGTGTGGTTGACACGTCACTTCATCTATCTACAACTACATCTCTCTGAAAAACAAATATTATATACGAAGCTTATGGCTAGACTTTTCGATTTTAATTAACACGGCTTATACAAGGGTATCCATCAACCATTTACATATAATAAATCTATACATATCGTATCGTTATAGTACCAATTTATGATGTGATTCATTGACCCGTTCAATATCGAGTCAACCCAAAATAGGTTCATTCACACGACGGCCCTATCACACGCAGAAGTCGGACTTGAAACCCTGAGTTCCATGAGTTCCATTTCAATCTGCATGCACAGCAAGTGACAATTTGGCTGAACCTGTTTGTTTGTTTGTGCTATTCATGGTGTTTGTCGACTACAATGGTCATTTACACCAGNCCGATTGTCTTTATTTTGATTCCGTATCTGCCGACTTGTAGTACGGCCCACTTCTAAAAGGCTTTTTAAGACACCGCTTGCGCGGATCTGATGGCGAGGTGGAGCCTAAATAACAAACACTTATATAGATATGAATTCTGGTATCGCCCTCGGTCAGACTTGAACCCGCAACCCGTTGGTGTTGTTGCTATGCATCATAGCATTACGCTATGGTTATCGCACCACAACGTTGGACCTGCGCGTGATGCAACGCATTAGTTAGTCAATGACCAGGGTATTCGAAGAGAACCAATATGGAAAATCTATTCTTTAAATAACTCAAGTTCAAAGTCATGCGGTTTGTGACCACGAATTTTCTTCGTCAATTGCTCTCAAGTGCAATGCTTAAGTGTCGGCGGTATGCTGTTGCACGAGGTACCACTCTTATGTGTACTTTCGCTCATCGATGGCATACCATTCGAACATGGAGTGCTCCCACGAGTCGCGCACAATAGCGGTCGACAATGTCGGAGGATCGTAACAGAAACCGTGAATGAATAGCAAACGCGCAGCGTAATTCAATCGCCGAACCTCCCTCTAGAGTTCCGGTCTTTGGGATCCAGTGATCTCGCGTGCAATCAGCCGGTCAGCCGGTGTTTTGTCGAAATTGTATGCGCGGGGTGTAGGATTCGTATCACGCCAGGTGCGTAAATGAACGGGTGACAAAGGTACCGCGTTTCTAACGTCGATTCCTGGTTGTGTTCGGGAATTTATGGCCGAGCAGCACTGCCGGGATGAATTGACAACACGAGATGCGCACCATTTCGGGTGTCGGGTTTCGCGCAGGCTGACGTGCGCGATGCGGTTTTTTCTCCATACGAAAATTTGGTGGCGATATTTGTGCAGTGGCTCGTTCGGGGTAATTTCCTTTTTTGATTGTCTGCGCCGCGTATTTTACCACATGTGTCACCCGGTGTTGCGTGCTGGTGTATGGTTTGCGTGAAGTTTTTCAGTGTAGGGTTACGGCGTTTCTATACAGGCCGCTGTAGATTCCCATGTTCGCGACGTAGGAAGGTAACTAACTCGCACGGAACGACACTGCTTAGCTTTTCCAAAGTCGAAACAGTCGCTAAAGTTGTGTGTTGTCTCAGTCAAAAGTAAAGATTTCGATACCAATTATTATTCGAGAAAGATATATTATGACCATTACGTCGGAGTTTTTGCGTAGGCTACATATAACAAATCCTAAT
Source organism: Botryllus schlosseri (assembly GCA_000444245.1). Lineage (NCBI taxonomy): Eukaryota > Metazoa > Chordata > Ascidiacea > Stolidobranchia > Styelidae > Botryllus > Botryllus schlosseri. Next base: position 3,330 of record ATSW01014398.1, on the reverse strand, counting down.
TATAAGCTACTATATTTGATTTTGCATGGACGCATATTCTGAGCATTGTTACGAAATTTTGTATGCGACGAGGCGCTAAAGCCGTGTCACAATATCTTTGCTGGGATTTCTTTTCGCCTTCAACTTTTTGTCAGTAGCATTTGCTCTTGTTCTCTGAGTTAAAGCGTTGCGATGATTGGCATCGACCACATAAATATGCGCCAAAGCGGATGTTTCGAGTTTGGCCGTCAATAAATAACAATCTCCGAAATCGGACCATAGCACATTTGCCTGGTAGCTAGCATTTGGTGACGAGCGACGTGGTGGTATATTTCACCACTGCAAACACCAATGGGCCATGAGCTCGAGTCTGGCCGAGATAGACTGCGAAATAGCCTATACCTTACTATACAGCGGGACTTTTATATCATCCGGTCCGCATTAGCGGTGTCTTACTACAGTTACAACTGCCCAGATCGAAAAGGGTCCACGATGTAAAGATATTATCAATAAGAATACTGGTCTTGTGTAAAATGACCAATTGACCATACATGTCGAAACACCGGAACTTCTAAACTACAACAAACACTTGGCCATCATATTATTTTCCTTAATATCGCATTTTTCAACTCCGGTCCGGGAGCGTGTGCAGCATAATTTGTGCGGAATGACCATGAGGAGTGTAAAGCCGAAATCTCCCTCTGAATTCCATTGCAATTTGAACACGACCACTTAGAATTTCACATTGTGCATCTCCGTTTGTTTTGTTAAGAACTAACCATATTTAACTGTTGCAATAAGTAATAGAGCTGATAACATTATCAAATGTCGCACCATTATATCGATGGGAAGTCATCACTCAGGACAGTCAGCATTAGCAAGGAGGCGTGGCGTATCACATTTCCCACTGTTACCCAAGCCTATTTCAATAAATATGAACCACTTGACAATGTTCGTGTTAACTGGTTTAGAGATAATTCTTTATCGCTCAGCGGACTTGTTCTAAAAGCGGCGATGAAGATGCTGCGACACGCTTCTATGAAAGCGTGTCGGGACCGATACAACTTAACGAGCCGATCGCAATGTTTCGTGTCAGATGATACTTAACTGACAAATCGGTAGCAATGTTTCATTGTAAACTTGTATTCTATTTCAACGCGTCAATATACTCACAATGAAGTGCGCACTGCGCAGTCATTACTCTCATCTTCGTGTAGTCGTACATCTGCAACAAACTTGCGTGTATCTTCAACTACATTGTAGGCGGGTGTTGCGAGTATGCCGTCAAGTTAGAAATGTACTTAAATAGCGTCGGGTATCTGTAGTCTTGAACAATACCCACTTCAATCTAAGCATTACGTGAGACGAGACCCGCTTGTTGTGTAAATTCCGACGAAAATTCTCAATGTATCATGCACCATCGATTCGGTCGTGCAATCACAGTGCGGACTAACGCGGCAGCTGTACAGACATTTACATTCAAGGGCGTGCATAGACTCGTGCAAAGTGCGGCCACTTTACTCATGACAGCGTTTTATTTGTTCACAGCGCTACCGCGGAGTCTAGTGATAAGGCCCGCAACGGTAATACAGATATAGTCGATAAAATATCGGACAAGATGACTCTGATCAGCAAGGACGTGGACGCGGTCGAGTGCAGTCTTCACAGCCACCGTCCCAACGCCAGTGGATTTTCTGTGAAAGACATTCTGGACTTACCGGTGTCGAATACGCGGACGGACTTCTGCCTCGGGAACGGACACTACAACAGGGCGGAAAGACTTCAAAACGTCGGAGTGCCGCATTACCCGCACGGTAGCGAGAGAGGAGAGACAAAGTACTCCATAAGTCAACATCATCCTGGCGACTTATATCAACCACACTATAAAGGCGAAGGCATTCGCTATTACCCCACGCGAAGTGAAAACCTATCCTACCCATCCAAAAATCCTTACAGTGAATCTTCATGCGGCGAGGCGCCTTATTACAGCGGGTGTGATACAGAAATTGGTTTGTTGCGTAGACCTAGTGAGTCAGGCTCTCCGCATTGCGAGCAGCAACGTAAATTTATAGACAGGTTTGAACAGGACAGGTCTCCGACTTCGCCGCAGACTCCGAAATACACAGAGATCGGGTACTTAGAAAACGACGCGTCCGGCATGAGATTGAACTCCGTTGGTTCGCCAGTAGCTTCCGGGTCACCCTGTTCCACCACGAACCACGATCACTCGCCTTTTTACCGAGTTAGTTATCAGACAAGTTGTTCCGATCCGCGGATAGCGTCCGATGTGAGCTTCCCCGAAAAGGAGGAATCCATCCAGACTCTCGATACGAATTCTACCAGCCGACAAGAGTGAGTCATTTCGTTTCGAAATCAAATCTTAGTCTTGCATGCGCCTTGAATTTAGCTGATATATATGAATTATGTTTTCTCCCCGGGAGTAATGAATTACTATATAATATATTGAAACCTGTTATTTTCTAATGATCAGCAACCCAACTATGTTTGTTATTCTGTATGTAGTCGACGGCGCAATCACGAAAAACTTTCGATCGATTGTGTGTCATCATTTTACCCGTTATTGTATATTGCATTCAAGCGATGTCCCCAATGTCCAAAATTGATGCCTATTGTGACTGATTTTATTTTGCGTAATACTCCACTGGCGTGAAAGCATCTAAATGCGTGGATTTAGCCAAAGGATTAGGATTGGTGTCATAATTCGCTAGCGTGGCATTGAAATACATACTGATTTTCAACTATCTCAGAATATCGCGAAATAATTTCTTACTAAGCTACAGGATAGATATATTGGACCAAATGTGCGTGTAAATTCTAATTCAATGATAAATCTTCCATATCATTGCATCCTCAGTTCATCGTCATCATCTTGTACTCTGATAGGACACGAAATCCCGATTCCGTGCTAACGGAAGAGTATCCGAATCCGGAAACGCGGTGGGAACAGCAAGACACGATGACGAAGTTCATCGCGGATGGAAACGATGTCAACGAAGGTACATGCGTTTATGACTCGTATTGACAGTTAGCTCCAGCTCCGGTATTATGTTTGGGGTACTGAGACATGTCCGCCTTTAGGAGAATTTGTCCACTTTTGTCAGGAAATCAAAAATGTCTTCCGAGGGCGCCTAAATATTCTTTTTTGGGAATTCGTCCTCCTTTACAACTTTGACAGCCAGGCTAATGGACAGGCACAACTGTAGAACGCCATAAATGACGTGAAATCGGAAATGTGGATGATCGGGCGGGTCTTTCCGTAGTAGGACTTGAAGAATTACCTTGTTTTTAATCAACACAACATAATTTCCCGTAATAATTCTAGAATCGGCA
>ATSW01014397.1:0-12847 GCA_000444245.1 Botryllus schlosseri | reverse complement strand
ACTCAGATTAGACATGTCTCTATCACAACTATACTCGGCGGATGTTTGCTACTAATTTCCGAACGCATGTCGTAAAAAGACATTCGCGCATTTATCGCATCTCATTAGCGGCCTAATCCGTCTGTATCGCGTAAACATCATCGCAGTTTACAATATTACGAATTCGGCCGCTCGACTAATCGATGACAAGCGATGTCTTTTATCGCGACGAATCTAGTTGAAAGCTACCGGGCGGCGTTGCGGGCCGTTAGACGACTGATCGTATCTCGTCGAGAGCAGCGGTTTTTAATGCCGTAGGCTCGTGTACAGGATGAATATGATCATAGCGACAAATATGAACGAAATGTTTTTCACGAATTCGTAAAGCTATAAATAAATTACTTACTGCTTAAATACTATACTCGATAAATTTACAAGTTACTATATAAAGGAGTGAACTCGATATTCGATAAAAGTACACACGGGTTCCCCCAGTGTTAATGAGGGATTTTAAAGTGCAAACATTCACGATAAAATCGTGACCAGTAGCGTAGCGGTAAGTTCCATCGTTGCAACGCCATTAGGTCGCGGGTTCGAGTCCGACCGCGATCGAGTCTTGGACTGCTTGGAAGTGTGGCGATTCTGTTATTGTCTTTCAGTCATACTCATGCGTCGCTATAGGTTTTAGATGTACCGTGAATCTTTTGGAAATTGGAAATTCAGATCGATGGTTATTCCGTTTGGGAGCGACTACAGAAGTAAATGAACGGATCATTGATATCCGTAAGCACCGGTATCTAGATTTTTTTAATAAGAAAATTGTCCGTCCATATCAATCGATGCAAAAGCAATCGAAATTATATCGCCCCCTGCATCTTCATCGCTATTTCAACAGGCTTTTATGTTTCACTGTAAGGAATAGGCGGTGATGCTTGATATATTACCGACGAAATGCGAACAGACCTATGTTTGTCAATGCAACCTCTCTTCGGTAATACATGTTCAACGTTCGTATAAACAAATATATTTATCGCATTATCATTTCAAAATATTCATTTCAAATCTATTAACTTTTCTTTCCTTGCAAATGTGTCATGGGCGTTTTATTTTTTTCTGGTGTACAACAAGCTGAAAAGTTTTGGGAACCACTATGTTTGTATCTTCTCAAGATACACAGTGTACAATGAGATTCATAAGACACAATGCGCTGTGCCTTTTCTTTACATACGATTTTTCTTGTGTTTTCATTCGCCATTCACCGGATCTTTATTCTTTTTGAAGACTCCGTGGGAACTGAGATGTAAGGGCGGAGGAACCAAGACAAACCTTCGGCACTTCGAAACGTGCAACTCTCGAGCATAGTTAGGATGACCATGGAGTCATGGCTTGACTTGACTTGGCGTTTTACAAATGTGGATCGACTAGTCACTCGAAGCGAAATATTCGAGGCAAATTTGAAGTTCATATGACTAATCGGTGTCGACTAAATCACTGTACCTGAGCAGCGCAATGTACAGGTGCAATTTATACAAAGTTATACAAATTATACGCTGGTGCGACCTGTGAGAATAACCGATAGTCATTCACCGATTGTGAAGTCTGGTTTTACTGAGCTTCCATTGGTTTTATCACAAATAAATTGACCACAAAAGAAGCGATAAAAGCTGTCGTTCTTCAACGAAGGTATTGCTCGTCAACAATTGGAACATGTTTAAATTGTATCTATTGTGTGTAAGTGGTTTGTGTATTGCATCATGTCATTTTTCAACTTTCTGAAGTTGGTTTCATATTCTATCTATACTATGTCTGGCTGATAGTTATGGACTGTATAGACCAGGGGTGGCCAACCTGCGACCGTAGAAGGGTGCGGCCGTGGACATGTAATTCAATTAGTATGTGTTGGCTTGAATTTACGAGTTATCTCCCGATTTTTTGATAGATTTTATTGAATCTTGAAATTTTGTTCGCGCTGTGCGCGATTCAATTTGACTTCATTTTTCGAATTTAATAGTAGGGCCCTTTGCAATTAGAGCCCCACATTACAGATTCGAACAGCAGAGGAAAATGATGCACCCCATATAGGAATACCAACTCGTAATCGTGTACTCCTCACTATACCGACAATCCTGTTGACAGGTCAAAAATAACAGCGACTTATAACAATTGGCCCACCCGAAGATGCATCATCATTTAGAACATGGCCTAAATTGTCGAAAACATTCCCTCCATCAACTCCACCGGTGAATCTAATCTGATCACATCCATGGGCTGAGAAAGGCTAAATGCTTGATAGTAATATGGAAAACTAATATTAATTACGAAATTAATTCATCAGTAAATCTGAAAACATTTTCGCGTTTAGAGCGACTATGTCCAGTCCCAGAACATGACCAGTGACCACTCGCGATTTAGGTATGTAAACCAAGCCTATATGATTCCATAGATTAGTCCAGAGTTGACCAGAAATGAACATAGACTACACACTCTAACATGGGTATTTGGCGTCCAGCTAGTTTATTACGACTATGCCCTGGAATGCGGCCGTAGGCTAGATGAGTAGTCGAAATGCGGTCGTGAATGGCAAAAAGGTTGATCACCCCTGGTATAGACTTTTGGAGGTCAGTGGCCAAGTTAGTTCAGCAGTTAAATGTATGTGTGAGCCATATGACGCCCTTTTCAAATAATAAGCTAAACGTTACGCGATTCACAATAGATAGCAACTGAATCTGAATACTTTAATCAACTTTCAAAATGTAATGACTCGAATAACATTCGCCGGTTTCCTTATTTTTACCAGGTTTTTTACTTGGATAATATGACTTGACTTGACATGAAGTCCCTTGCAAAGATCAAGTGACTTGACTTGACTTGACTCTAGTCAAAATGTGCAGTGACTCGATATGACTTGTGACGCGAAGGCAATGACTGGGCTGGGAGTCGAACTGATGCAGAAGCATCTAGCTATAGGCATCTCCGACCATCGCCATCTGATCCGCATAAGCATCGCGGTCATGAATCCTACGAACCTACGTTCATACCTTCCTATGTTCATAGTTGCATGCATGATTTGGATTAAATGTTGTACTCTATTTATACCGCGGTGTAGGTCTGGAGTAGGTTCCGGTTTCGTTTACCAGTAGTGTATATTCACACCCGTGTATCAGGGGAGGTACACGTGTGGAACTATAAACTCTATTCGCTATAGGCCGTGCTATAACTTGGCAGCACCGGAATCACGAATACTATGATCGGCCTGATGATATGAAATGTGAGAGATGTCAATACACCATGAATGTCAAACAGCGACGGCAATTGCGGCAGTGCACAGCTGCACCTCGCGCGCAGGCCTCTCACGAAGTCCTTTCCTACTTTTGATCGCCGATAATATTACTGTCAAATCAAAGCGAAAACTTCGATAGCGGTGCCATTTTAGGTCAGTTCTGAATCACGCTCACGCTTTTTCTAAAGTGTTCAGCGTCACACAAACACGTGCGCAGCGGTGCCGAAGTCAATCTTATCGTTTATGGTATATAAAACCTGCAAAATCGAAAATTCACATGTGATGTTTATAATACGAAAGCGCATATTCGTGATGTTAATGTGAATGCTAATGTGACCGACTGTCGTGCTGGTAGTCTTGCCATGTTACTTCCAATGACCCACCGAGACATTGGCGTCGTGACTTGAAGCAATTTTGTACAAATACATCAGCACCTGCGTTATACCTTCACACTCATCAATCACATTTAATATCTCAAAGTTTTACTTTAGATTTTAGAAGGATCAAATTTTCAGAACTCATTCGAGGGCCTCGTTAAAGTACAATATTTTATGAAAAATCGGCCGCGCACGTGCTCGACTGATAATGTTAGTGCTACTTATAACTATGGGTCGGGTGACTATCTTTCGTATCGTGTGTCAACTCACTGCACACCAGCCTTGGTTGATCACAGGTATTCATGGGATTGCGATACATGAAATGAAACATAACCCTGCTAATTGATAGTCAATTTCAGTGGTAATAGGCGGGGCATGAGGTGGGCAAAACTGGGCTTCGGCCGTCAAATGAAATGGATTTGTTGATGCATTACATCACAAAAGCACCATGGCGTACGTCCTACCTCTGATCAGTTACGAAAGTCAAGCCTAGCTGCGGTCGCATAATAGGCTACTACACATCTGAACCTTTGTTACGCCGCCGCTCGCATTATATAGTCAGGAAGCACCTGATATTACCTATACTGCTGTCAAGAACGAAGAAGTGCGCAAAAACGTTCGGCTGTGTGGCAGTCCGAGTACCGGGATACAGAGACGGGAAACCACAACGAACGTTTCCAGCAAACCTAGTACGAAACGATAATATTTCGTCTCCGCTCCGGCCATTGCCGCCTAAAAGGGCATTTATTTAAAATAGGCTGCACCGACACGCCTTTGTGCGACCTATGCCTCGTACCCGAGAATGTAGATCACTTCCTCCTCGCATGCCCCAAATACGATGAGCACCGAGCATATATAGTTCCCAGGTCCAGAAATTCTATCGCCTCTCGTTGAGTTCGTCCTGGCCAGCAATGCGATAATTTAAGCCATTCATATAGATGAAAGACTTGTGACTTGTAATACAAAGTTTTGGCCGAGGCGCAACAGACCGATAAGCGGATAAGCGCCACAGTGTCTCATTTTCACAATTAATAATGATACTAAAAATATGGGCCGATATATCCCTGATCATCACAAGCGTCAATAATTTTACACTTCCTTGTATCACCAATCTCGTATTCTCTAATTAATTGACCTAACTTGTGATTACAGAGCGGGATATAGCCAAAATAAGTTGAGTTTTTCTTTAACACTGGCTGGTAGCAATTGTAGAGGGTCAAGTCCCCCGTCTCGGCATAGAACCACTGGTAAAGCCTTTATATGCCATCCAATCAAATTCACGTGTACCTACGCATATAGTAAAACGTGTTATAATATGTAGTAAGTACGAATATATATGGCTATATTTCTATCCGAGATACAGCATAAAAATTTAAAGACATTCCTCATTTTAAAATTCCTCAATATCGACCGAGAGTAACCCCTGTTACTAGCCGCCCAGGCATAATTATTTCAACAAATGAGGATATCGGATTTCTGCATGATCTATATCCACCTTAATATTAAATCTTAACGATAGGAACGCAATCTGCAAACAAGCACACTGTCACCTTTGGGAACATCAATGACCTTAAACTCGCTGTTATCTTCGTGTTTAAATGTATGTATCGTCTTTCAGATACGATTTGACGCAGGACGATATATCACAGTGTACTGACGCTAATGTCGAATTCCATTTCCTTCGCTTCAATTTTCATGGAAGGCATTTTTATGTCGTTTCCCGAAACCCGCTGGAAAAAGATCGGGGACGCACGACTTCATGGTCGTAACAATTTCCCGTCGCATCATTTTCCTGGCGATCAACGCGACACTGTTGAGCAACGACTTGTAAATAGGGCTTTCCACAAATATACAAGCACCAGGTACAAATCGAGTTGAATAGTTGTAGACGATTTGAGAGAGAGAGAGAGAGAGAGAGGGAGAAGAAGGGTTGAAGAGAGAGAGAGATATTGCACTGGCAAAGCAAGAAAAAAAATCGAAAAGAGCATTGAACATCAAGGATACCATTGCCATACTGCACGTGACCTTAATTGGCAAAAGCCCCACTGTTGTATTTGTGAATAAACAAGCAAAACATCAACGAGAATTATAGTTTCGGTGCTATTTTGCGAACATGAGAGCCTTGAAACCTCCATTCATCGTATCACATCGTCCAAAACATGTATTACGAAGGTACGGCGGTTAGCTGAAAATATATTTTTGTCCATACCGCTGTCTCAAAGTCCATTGAAGTATATGGTTGCCCGACATATGAGCATGCGACACAATGGAAAACGACAGCTCAGCATGGAACGCATCAGCATGCGTCACTTCAGCATGTGACTATATAACCCAAAAACTTACCCTAACCTGAAACGTAGCCCTGAAATTAAATCTTATATACATCCTAACCTAAAGCCTAACCTTAACCCAACCATAAATCAAACCCTCACCTATACCCCTAACCCGTAATTTTACCCACATGCTCATGTGTCGCATGCCAAATTGTCGCATGCCAAAGTGTCGCATGCTGTAATATCGCATGCTCATATGTCCACGGACCGAAGCAGGGCCGTAACAGCACTTCGCCAGCCCCCCCCCAAAAAAAACGTTGGTCCTGGGCCCCCCATAGGTGATAAACCCAGACCCCCCTCAGACTGACCGCTGTTTACCGCTGCTTATCATCTATATTAAGTGTCCGTTTAGTGAGTCATCTTTTATCCCCTAAACGCGCGAAGCGCGAAAAATTTCTATCATTCATCACTGAATCGGGCAATATGATCGGGAATTGCATATATATTGCTATCAATTTTTATCCTTTCTCTGCTCACGTAATCAGATTTACCGGTAGAGCTGAGTGAGGTGTGTTTGAAAGGGTAGCGCCCCTCAATAATAAATAAACATCTTCGGGTGTATTGTATACCCGTTGGCAGGAACGAAACAGCACTTCGTCAGGCCCCAAAAAAATGGAGTCATGGGCTCTCATAGGGTGACAAACCGACCCGTCATCACGTCGTTTACTTTTGCCACGAAATTATAGATGTACTGCTTATGGTAAGCCAGCGCGAAGCGCGAAAATTTTCGATAATTCATGATAAAATCGGTCAATAAGATCGGGACTTGCATATATATTGCTATCAATTTCTTGTCCTCTATGCTCAGTTGCTCACGTAATCGGATTAACCGGTAAAGCTGAGTCAGGTGTTGTCTTGGAAAATGTAGAGCCCGTAAATAATAACTGAACATCTTCGGGCGGGTGGACCCGTTGGTATGACTTCGTTACATGATGTTATTTCGTGATCTCCTGTCTGCTATATCAAAAATATACAATCGCCCAAACGTAGTCTACTAAACTAAAAGATCACACGATTTCAAATTGGTATTTATTCACTGGTATCTCATTTCCTTGTGGGGTGGTATTTGTCTTGTGAGGTTCAGATTGCCAAGACAGGAACATTTAGACGCCAGTCATTTAGGCGCCTATAGACTAATAAATAGGGATGGTGTGAACGTGAGGTTCACGTTCGCGTTCTGTGTGTGAACCTTAAAAATTTAGAGGTTCACGTTCACAAATGAACCTTGGTAGGTTCTGCTCTGTGAACTTTTTTCATATATTAGAATTTTCACTTCATTATAACATCTTTGGTTGAAATTTATTGCATTTCAACTGCGAGCCACTCTATGCATGGCGCTGGCAGCCAAAAAAATATCAACGCTAAACGAGCACGCACCTTGAAAATCTCAAAAATGTTACTTGCTTCGTTACAAAAGTTTGCTAGGAATATCCACCTTTCCGTTAGTGAATATTTGGCGACTCTCTGCTGCGAGCTTGACCCGCAATCACACAACATCAAGAACGAAATACACTACATGCTGGTAGTCAGCAAATAATGCTTATTCAATCAATCAATGAAATTACTGTCGTTGTCTGATGTAAAAAATCTAGCAGGCGTACGGGTCAATCTTGATTCCATATGTTTATTATATAATTAAAACCAAATCCGTGCGATTGGAGTGTTGGCTTGGCTACGGTTGCATAACTTGTTAATGGGGTAATCCGCATTCCGCAATATCGGTAGCAAGTATAAAAAACCGTTCTACACTCTGCTCAATATCAACGTACCAATACCCAGACGCCGAATACATTGTCCGGTCTCGCTTAGACCGTTAAGGCGTAAGCTAATATCCCTTGCAAGTTCTCGTCGAAATTGTTGGCAGAGCAACGAAAGATATTGACTTTACGGGATTATTATATCAGTTGATTGCTCCAGTGGATACATTTGACGACGTTTAAACCGCCAATATGTACTTCAGCATTGTTGCATCATGTGGCGCGAGTATAAATCGCTAGGTCTCGTGTACAATAATATGGGCTATCACTTCACTGTAATGTAGGGTTGGAATTAGCAATGACGTTCACGTTCGCGTTCACACAGATCCTTTCAAAAAGGTTCGCGTTCACACGAACCTGAACCTTTCAGAGGTTCACACCATCCCTACTAATAAACCTACATGTATTTTGTACATATAACGAAGTTTTCGGTCAGCATAAGGGCAGTCCTTTTCGGCCAAGGTTTTCTCGCTGCCGATCGTTCTGGCACACTTCTTGGAGTCGTATGTTACATGGCCTAAAACTTTATATGTCTTGGTGCGTCGTGGCGAGGTAATGGCCAACGCTGATATGCCCATTTCTATAAATCTTGCGTATTTTTTCTTGTGGGAGGAGTACCCAATAATCAAGATACTTGGCAACTTGAAATCGCGCGCAGCGCGAAAATTTTTTGATGAAGTTGCCTAAATTTTCAAAAAATACTCTATAATTTATGCTAATTCACGAAATAATTTTGGGCCCCCTTCGAGCTCGGGCCCCCCCCCCAATTGGGGGGTTTGGGGTGCGGCAGTTACGGCCCTGGACCGAAGTATATGTCGTCGACGAAATAGTGTAATGGTGAAGCGTCCAGCCTCTTGATCGGTAGGTCGGGGGTTCAATCCCCGGCCGGGTCAGACCAAAGACCTGATTATTGTAACAATGGTCTCCATGATTTCCACGCTTGGCGCTCAGCATTACCGGGATAGCGTGGAGGGGTGGTGCACGACTTGAAAAGCCTTATAAGCAGGGTTGCCATCGACATGGACCCAAAAATAAGGACAATCGAAAATTTAGATTAGCATGAAAAGGCGTTTTTGTACATATTTTGTATTTATACGAGCCGTGGCATATCATATTCCATACTTCTCGCCTGAAACAATCTGCTCCAGCAACTCCTTGTTACTAGAAAGTTCTTCATGGATCTCACAACAGCTCAGGTCTAGAAGTACCTCTACTTAGGACCGAAACAGCACTTCGTCAGCCCCCCAAAAGATACACGTTGGTTTTGACCTCCCCCCCCCACAGGGTGATAAACCAAAATCCGTCACCTCGTTGTGATTAGAGCCGTCAACCAAGATCGAAAAGGCCGTACACCAAGTCTAGACAAAATCAATTTTCAAGCGTATAGTGCAAGAACTCCAGTAACAATGCTTGTAATCTTGGTCCTGGCCGAAGAAAACTTATTTGCGATATTGGAATCGGGGAATATTGCTTTGAAGAATTGCTATGTACAATCGTTGGTAAGAAATGATTGCTGGTTTTGACAGTATGGAATGCCCAGGTACCCTCTCCAGCAGCTGCCTTGCAGTCTGTAGTCGTTGGTGCTGATCGACTTGTGGAAAAATTATTCATCGACTGGCTCGAATTAATCATTATGACACACTTCTTGTGTTTTTGGGTATCAATGTTAGTTGAAATAGCGGTCTTTCCTATGGCCTCCAGGTTAATGTCACAATTGCAGATATTGCAATGTGCGAAAAACTCGCCCATCAAGCTTCTTTAGATACCTTTGAATTCTCTCTCATAATCGTCACGAAGAACGTTTTTACGACTGCTCATTTTAACTAATCAGATTTAGCCTTACTAGTAGCTAAATGTATATGCGCAAGTGCAACATAATTTAAATGAATTTTTGTGGTGTATTGAACTGATAAAATTGCTAATAAACCAACGATGATGAATGATTTATAGCTTTACTACTTTTTAACTAATGTGCTGACTGCACTGCGCCTTTTTTCACTACGCAATAAATGGTGACTTCCCCACAGCTTGAGCTTATTCTGCTGTAGACCAAACAGCAGGAACGTGGCACTGCTGTTTACTGCTAAAATGACGTCCGCTTCGGTAGCTTAGAACAGACGAAACTGCTATACCACCACTCACTGCCCTAGCTATCTCGCCACTTAAAAGTCAAATCTTGTTGTTAGTACGTCACGAGAGTTCCTCTCAGTTATGATGTCATAAAATCTCGACGCAAAAGCATAATTTTAGAATATTATGCAACACAGATACCAGAGGAAAACGATCGAAGTTCAGTAGTGGTTGAAAATAAGACAAAACAAGGACGCAAGTCGAAAATAAGGACATTTCTTAGAAGTAAGGACAGTTGAGTTTTCTAAGACGTGACCCTTCAAAATAAGGACAAATCTTAGAAATAAGGACGGCATGGCAACCCTGCTTATAAGGCTTTATCTGCACCTTCCTTGTCTAGCGGCATATGCACAGCACATCATGCACATCATGCACTCATGGTATGCATATGCACAGGTCGTGTATAATATATGTATATCATGAGTGGGTGTATATGCAAAAACATCAAGGACAAAAAAAACGTAACGTCCTTCCCTTTCGAAAAATACCAAATTATCTTTATGTGTTGTAGAAATGACACATGTTCGCCGTGGTCGCATAAAAGAAACACATCCGAACTTTCCATACCATAAATACTCTTATGGGTGATGCTCGATTATCCTACTTGTAATACGTGGGTCGCATGTGTCAGTGAACTGTTTACACTTGAACATATGGGGGTTTTACAAGAGAAAGTTGCGTTGCCGCACTGCGCGCAGAAGCGCGGGAGTAGACGAGCAACGGCCCGATAGAAAACTGTGTTCAAATGTTCCTAAGGGTCGACTGACCCATGTTCAACTGCTTCTACTATCAAACCCTTCTCCACTTAGACTTTTAAATCTCTCATTAGAATATTTGCTACTGCGACTGCGGGCGACTCATTTGGTTCTCGCGGGCTACCGGTCGTCCGCGGGCACTGCGTTGGTGACCCCTGTGCTCATGACTTGAGTGATGATTTCTTGTTCATGAATTGATCATTACATGTTATAAGAGTGGAAGACGAATCAAAGACTGCTAGTCTACATCAGGGATATATAGAGTTCTATATATCCCTGGTCTACATGGCCTATTTTAAATATTTATACATTTCCAGTACGATTTTCCAATTCTCCCAAACGATTCGTGACACGCTGAGAATCACTGGCGGCACACAGTTTGGGAATCACTTCCTAACCCTAAATTCGTAATGCTCAATGTACAGGTGACCCACACTTGGTCGAACTATAAGTTCCAATTTAGAATGCGTATGTGTTGACTGGTCAGTTTATATGAGGCTTCAAAAGTATATAGGCGTGTTTTAGAAGCAGGGCACTCGTTCCAGAATCGCCACCGATAAATGTCCGTGGCAGTAATGATATGCGTCCTTATTGTATGCTTACTGGGGTAGTTGCAACTGCGACGTGGCGGATTTCATCGTCATTTACTTACGATGTGAAGAAGGTGTTACGAGTTCGGTTTTCCAAAATTTGAGCATGCGACAAAATGAAAAACGTTAGTTCATCGGTTAGTAATTTGAGGATGATCACAATGCTGCTGCAAGTAGTTTGATTTACAAAATGCCTTGAAATAGGGAAATGGTACTAACAAAAATCTCTCTTAATCGGTGCAGATTTACGTTAGGTTATCGAGTATTAGATGAAGAGTACCAGCAGTGGATTCCGCGCCGCTGCCAAAACTGTTCATAATAGCACGACAACACGACTTGGAACAAATCAGTTAACGTGCTCTTGCTTTCGTTAACTTGACTGAATATTTTACGACAGTCCTATACCTGTATTAGAAACAGACCCCTGTATTCATTTTACACGCTGGCATTCACGATGACGCAGATTTGAAGTTGAATTTTTATTTCGATTCAAACCGAGATTGGTATTGTACTCAGCTTTATTGTCTCCCACAAATATTCGAATAGGCATACAATCGTTCAATTCTAGCATGTAGTCATCGTATAACATCATGCCATTCGGCATTCTTTGACAAGTTCACGACCATTCAGGGTGACCCAGACAATGAAAAAGGCACACAATTGACATATTGCTGACAGACGAAATGCTACTGTTTGGATGATGGCTGTTCACCCGCACTCGCGTTTCTCTTTCTTATCTGATGCTTTGTCACCTTACGTCCGGTGGATCAAAGATAATGAAATTATTTCAGCTGTAACGCTCTTTCACACGAGATTTTATCTTGGCCGCAGCGTACCTAAAAGGTCCATTAGTACTATTACAAATGCCTTCCTGCTGTAAACATACACAAAATGTACACGCTTCTGTCCTGTAACCTTGTAATTTGATTGTGGAGTTGCGAGATAAAATCGTTTCAATTCGGGTGCAATGGCGATATATGCAGATTAAACAGGCGCCAAGCACCGTGATTCAGCCCTATATCTTATCTATTTGCCAGCCAACAATAAATATGTCTGTTAGTAACCCTGACCGAACGTCTTTGGAATTACATAAAAGAACTTGCATGTAGACGCAATAACAACCTTCATATTCTAACAGTCGACTTATGTGACCTGGAATGTGCCAAACGGTAATGCACCGTCCACATAAGCGACTCGTGTCCTAGTCGCTTTTTCGGATAATATTCTGCCCCATTCGACAAAGACCACCATTATGACATCCAGCCGTCGAAGTCATTCAACATTACGATCTCAAAAAGTCAACTACACTAGCGTTATGAGAAATGTTTTACTTCTACGTCACCCCTATTTTGGAATACCTGTCGTATTGAAACGGTTATAGTTTTCCATTAATTCAGAGATCAATATCAACATTTTCTACCTACTAAATACTAATATTTATCAAGCCACCCATGTGTTACGTCAATTTTCATAGCGACATGTCTATAATATAATAGATGTCGCTGTAGTTCTACCCATTGACTCAATGAATACGATACGACTACGATATCTGTAAATATATGATTTCACTATACTTAGGGTTACCATACGTCCTCATTTAAGAGGATTTGTCCTCTTTTTTGACTTTTTTGAAAGTGTCCTCGGAG
>ATSW01014396.1:0-11549 GCA_000444245.1 Botryllus schlosseri | reverse complement strand
GTGATACAATTTCACTGAGGCGTGAGATTTGCTTGTGTCGACACCATATAGGACACTATGATATAACCAATTACAAACATAGTCATATGAAAGCCAATTTGACGGGATATGACGTAACAATGATGTTTTAAAAATAACGCCAGACGAAATCAGCTGTTCCGGTGACTATGTGGCTGCCATAACAAAGGAAACGAGTGACAAATTAAAAATATGCAATGCACCACAGAACTATGACACACGTATTACAACATATAGCAATGTAAAATTTTAAGATTGTAAAGGAACTCTTTCTGTCGACTTGAAAATCCTTGTTACTTAGTAAATAACAGTTTACTCCTATATATATATACAGATAACTGGAATAAAGATCTGCCCCTAGAAAGCACAGTGATCATGGTATATGCTGCAACGCATGTAGTCTTGAAATCAATGCTCAAACTTAGTACCGCCATCTATTCAAGGAAACGTTGTAAACTTAGCACAATTTTTCAGCAAATACTTTACTCTCGCTAGTACGTGAAGCTTAGAGTAGACTGATGGCCTCATTTTGGTACACTAGATATGAACGTCAATGCCGCTAGCTGGAACTTACAGAACATTGAATACATTTTGCTTTTGCCTCTGACGTTTATTGGCTTTTGTAGACAGTTATACCATGCTACATTTATATGACTGTGAATAATTTCACGAGAGTTGTAACTAGATTTCGATATTGCACTTTGTCAGAATTATCGGTATCGGACATTAGAGATTAAATAATAACGGTATATCGGTAATTTTGCGACGTCCCTATCGAGCTAGATGTCATATCTTTAGATATGGACTGAATATATCGGGGTTTTCGGTGAAGGTGCTAGTTATCGGCTTTATAAGTTTTGGCTTAAAATCCGATATCGTTCCGACCGGAGAGGATCTTAAGCTTTCGTAACTGGACCTTTGCTAAAAATAATCAAGTAGCCTCGATTTAACATGAGAATCTTATTATTCCAGGCAAAATTTAAGAAAATGGCCCAAAGGCGCCAATCAGCACCCAGTATCGTGATCAGGGGCGTGCTGGGACGTTCCGCCAAGCCCCCTTACGCGTTCCCCGGTAAAGAGGACAACAGCGGCGCACACTCTCCAAACACGAACCATCAGCGTCTGAGCTTGAAATTCGGAAGCCAGGGCGCTACGCTGAATTTAACGAAACGGGAGTACGTTATGGAGGGGAAGGTTCAACTGACAGCTGGGATGCAGACGCAAGACAGATACTTCTTTCTCTTCACGGACTTGCTGGTCATTGCGAAAGCAAAGTAAGGAAATCTTTTCCGCGCGTTGACTGTAGAGCTCACTCAGTTCGACGACTAGAAATGAGATTAGAATTACAATTACTGAATCCGCAATGTACTTGGAAATGGAATTTAATCCCCATTCAGAAAAAAAACACAACAAAAATAAAGGTCAGTTTAATTCAAATCATGGTTCATTCTCAGAAGCATGAAGATGGCAAATGTCCGTAACAAAGCTTGGCTCGTTTCGCGCTAACACATTTTCACGAAAACCCGTAGAAAAAAAAATAGAATTTCGTTCTAACCAGTCTATAGAAATGTATGGTCCAAGTCTGCTACAATCGTTTACTATTTTTGAATTGTCTTACACTCTTTCACTTTCATTGTGGTGAAATAACTGGCGGACCCCCCGAAATTTGTGTCACCAATTGCGCATGCCTCTACCATGAACTCATTATCTGATTCCACAAATCATTGAAACCCTCAACTAGTCAACTTGCCAACCAACTAATCCATAATTGTGTGAACATAATCCGTCATGGTGTTTGTTCGGTTTATTTTACGTAATTGATATCGTACACGCGAACGCCTACAGGACCGTCTGCATATGTAGGTTATGGTATCATAGTGGGCTTAAATCATATCATTAATACCTTGCACATTGAAAACTGTGGTAAAAGTTTAAGGGCAACTTATTCGTAGGCATGTTATTTATATAAATACAATTACACCGACCGTGATTATATTCATTGCGAGCAAATCTGTGCGCTATGAATTGCTCCGAATAAGTTCTTGTAGATTTTGGGAAGCGTTGTTTTGCGTTCTTACCAGTCTCACGGCTTTGACTTAGCGATTCGCGTGTTGGTGTTCCGGTATTCCAGGAATTTCGGGGTGATGCTGTATAGGTCGTATCGAATTACATCTTTAAAATCGCCAAAGTCAGAATGTATCTCAAAAACGTACCTGTGAAGCATTCCTGTCGGATAATAATGTGGCAAAGATTGCGTGCGGTATTTGTAATTTGTGAACGCATTGTCGCAATTGTAATGCAGGTATGAACAACTGAAATATTTGTGGCTTATTCAAAATAGATTAGAATTAAAATTTTAGCTACGCATCTTTTTCCAACTAGACTAGAATTAAAATGATATCGATACAGTTTCCAAACTAGATCACAATTAGAATTATAGATCCACCTTTACCCAAATAGATTAGAATTGTGGCTATCCAGTTTTTCCTAATTTGAGTAGAATTACACATTTTTCTCAAAATAGATTACAATTAGAACTGTTGCTACACCATTTTGTTCGATTAGAATAAGGATTAATGAACATGCGAAAACTTGGAAAATGTAGCAAGTTCAGTCCGTATCACATCACAGTAGATACTCATGAGCACGAGAATGACAAACTTCTGTACAGCAAGTTTGGTTCGTTTCGCACTATAGAGTTGTCCTGTAGCTATTTCAGGACCACCAGAAATTTAGATTTGAATTAAAATCAGAACATTTCACAACTAGATAAATATTAGAAAACAGGCATTTCGGTCTAATTATTTAATCTAATGCGATAACTAATTCTGTAGTTGTCCAAGTCTCATACCAATATCTTGTGGCAATTGCATGACTTTAAACAGTGTTTGTCGGTCTATTGTGAATGTCGTTGCCTCGGGTTATTCACACACATAAACCATCATCGCAGTACGCTTGGTGAAACGTATCTACCTTCTTGTGTTTACAAATCCGTTACAAAACACGATAAAAGAATGTCAAGCCGTTTCCGAATGTATTCATTGCGGAGTAGCGCTGTAACGCAGCGTGCTGCTTTGAAACTAAACACGGACTTGCTGTGAACTTTCGAAATTCATTTCATTCCATGTGAAAAACCTGTGCGAGGCGCAGTGTGCATGAACGGAACATAGTTTGTCGGGTGTAGACTATGTACATATTTATATAATTAGCGCTGGACATAATGATTCGAGTGCAGTGAGATATGATTTTCTCAAGTAGTGAAATTTTCGGTCCTTGCAACTGAGAGTTCATTTGTCAACTAGAAATATTGGTTCGATATTATTTTCCATCGTGTAAGTCAAGGGTGTGTAACTCAACTTGCGTCGCGGGCCGGATTAAAATATTCAGGTCGGTCGCGGGCTGCAACAGTCAACTGATTCCATAATGTATCCTGGAAATCCATGACCTTGTTTTTCACTTGCATACTTCAATATCAAGCATTATATCATATTACGGATCATAGGGGTTCTTTACTGGCAACTCCATTATTCGCAACTAACGGAATGAGCATAAATACGATGATTGGTTATAAGTAGCTAAAACAATGGCTCCAACGACAATAGAAGTTGGCATATTCCTATGCTTGTTTTAGTCCTATTCTGGTGTTAGCTTTGCGTTTTGAGGAATACGAGAGATTTAACTTGACCGTTAACGCGGATGTTGGAATTTGGTTCATGATCATGATATCGTGGGACGGGTTTCTCTGGAGACCGGGAACTTTCGGATTAGAAGTGAAACCGCACTGCGTTCATGGATGTTGTATTATATTTTTATCTAACTATTATATTCTTCATGTAGCCTGCTTATAACGGTTTCGCACTGGCACTACTTCAGGTGATATTTTCCATAAAGCTTCGAATTGAGTGTGAAATCTTTGCCTTATCGAATTGAGTGTCAATGTCAGCGACTTGTCCCTGATCGTCAGTATAGAGTGAAACTATAATACCACTGATGGTTATAATGTGGCCTATGAACATGCTCGACATTTGCTGTCTTGAGGTCTGATTTAATAGACGTATTTCATACTAAACATCCTAACATTTGTTAGAAATGTGCCGGATAATACAAGCATGTTTCAATCTATTCATAATTACTTCGCGGGCCGGATAAAATCATTTGGCCGGCCGTATGATTGACATCCCTGGTGTGAGTTTTAAAACCTCGGTTGATCGCATTGCATATACGAAGCATGGTACTACATACGAACGTTAGTGGAAATGACACATCTGTGAAGTCATGATCGATCCATGGCAAGTTTCTCAAAGCGAAATTAATTAAGTATGGCAGAAAACCAAAAATCAAATTACCTTTAATGCGACGTGGAACTGGCACTCCATGTTGCTCAGCGCTCTATATAATTAGCTCAGCGGTTAAAGCACTGGTCTCGCGCTCTGTAGGCTGGGGTTAAAATCAAGTCACTTCAAAGCCCAGACAGTGGCAACCAATACAAGACAGGTTCAGTCGAAAAACAAGTATGAGCTGAGCATATAGCATTATTGCACTTTCTAAATTTCTACATAGCATTCAAACTTCACAGACAAGTTCACAAACACAAATCCACATCCAGTACCGGACGAGTCATTTTCATAAAATCATACCAAACCTTACGAAATCTTCAAATCCGAAATCGAAATTTAGTTCCTGTGCAATTCTTCGCTGAATATTCGGCCGTACCGTTGACCAGTCTTGAACTAGACAATTATGGTTACCGTTAAGCTCCAAACATGCTTGTCTAACTGGACTGATTAGAGTGAAATGCTGACAGACAATCTAATTATAATCTAATTTGTGAAATGTCTCTATTCTCTCATTTTAATTCTAATCGAAATCTGGTTTTCATTAAAATGCTACAGGAGAACTCTACTCCGAAACGGACAAGATTGATGTACAGACATCGGTATTTATCGTGTTTGTGATAATGAACTATGACTTGATAATATGAACTGAACTTTTTTATGTTGAAATTTAATGCCATTTCCACATTTTTGCGAATGCAGTAATTGTAATTCTTATCTATTTTACAGAGAACTGTGCAGCTATTCCCATTCTAATCCAATTTGCAAAGGTTGACAATTTTCCAATCGTCCAGCTTTGCCATTGACATTTTTAACGCTTTCACGCATACCATGTTATACATTGTGTTTCAGGTCCGGCAGTAATTACAAACTGAAATATCGGATACGTATTTGCGAGTTGTGGACGGCCGCGTGCTTGGACGACGTTTGCGAACTGCCAAAGTTGAAAGACGACTCGTTTGTTATCGGGTGGCCGACCACCAACTTTGTAGCCACATTCAGGTGAGTGACAATGGAAAGTCCGTATTGTCACGGAACTATTTTTGACGCCATGTTTGTTTGTTTTGCAGTAATCCGGAATCCAAGGAGATGTGGCACAATGTTTTGGTGAAGTGAGTTGGCTCTGTGTATTATATGATGAGTTCTCCTAGTAGGGTGAAGGAATATACTGTGTCAAAGTTTTTTCACAGTCCATTCAAATCCCAGGCATTGTGCACAAATTCCAACGATTGCAGCAATCTATATATTTGTGAGGTCACTCCGCCTTTAAATTTTCACCTTTGATGTATCTTTGATTACCTATAAACTACATTTTTCTTTGTAAATTGTACTACGCTTAAGGAGTACACGCTATATTGATTTCGCAGGATAGCTCTATACATGATTTCAACGGTTAGCTATACATTTAGTCATCTTCTTACTCAAAGGGGGACTGTACTCTAAGTATTATGTGATCTCAATTTGATGATAAAATCGGGGAAACGATTATGGCCGCAGATATTTCCTTCAGAATACCACCGTAATGGAACTGTAGCTAAACGAAAACTCCGACTATCCCCGTTCCACGCAAGTTGAATAAATAAATTTCCATGGTGGCGCATCTGCGAGTCTCCGCTGCTTAAAATTGAAATTGCTGGCATGATATCTTAACTTGCACTTGCTCAACCTGGTATCTCGACGCGAACTCTGTATTCTCGCCACATGTCTCTAGGCACCGTAGTGCAACATATGGTACGTCACTTACCTTTCTTATGATGTAACACCAGGGACTGTCATTGCAACTTGCAATACACATGTATAATCTAATTACAGTATAGTCCTATTTGGTGACAAATACGAACCTTCGGAGTGAATTTGTAGTTTTTTAATTGAAGAAATCATTAGATAGTTTCGCTTCATAACTGCTAAAATTTCATGAATCACGTAGACAGCATAACCGTCTGAGATGAAATATTCTATACTGTGCGAACTCATTTCAATCTCCAAATTACCAATAGCCTATACCAACATATTGTTGTTCAGAGATTTTTTGTTGGGGTTTTGGGTGAAATTTGTTTGTAAAAATGCATTTTCTCCTGTGATATGCACAACCGCTATTACAAAATAGCAATAAGATGAGCTGCTAGATAGGAATGACTATGGCGGACGTTATATGTTCACTAAAAATTCGTTTCTCAATTTTGATGTCATATATGCTGCGATCATACCCAAAAGTGTCGTCGGAATCGTTGCGCGTTATTATTACATTCGCCAACACCTATCTTTGTGGAAATGGGATTGCATCACTCGTTCATATCAAATAGACGACCGCGTATTTCAAGAAATTTAGCTACAGAATTTGCTTTGAAATAATAGAAGACTTCCCAATTTCTATATAAATAATTGGCCATGACGATATTTCCAAGAATGGTCATTTTGGTGCCGTTTATAACTAACCTACTGCTGATACTTGCACAGGACAGATGACGGTTGAAAGCTAAATTTGAACTAAATCTTTGGGAGTCCGCGGGGTCCCGTGACAGTCCAAAAGGGGTCCGCGAAGACAAAAGGTTGAGAACCACTGAGGTAGATGGTACATCTCTTGAATATCGGCTGAATATATCGTCGTTATCGTTGAAGGTGCTAGTTATCGGTTCAATAGGTATCGGATATCGGTCGCACTCGAATGAGAATTGATCCAATTTTGTTGTTTCCTAACGAATGAGACAGTGTCCAAAGGCATTTTGTGTTCCGTCGCTATACCCGTACACTGATGTGTAATACGAATTTCACATTCTTTCCTGGCTACGGATATATTGGCTTACAATAGCCCTCACATTGTGCCAAGGCGTAAGGTTACCGCAAAGCACTCATCAATTTCCTGTCAGCCGATCAAAAGTGTGTTGGGCACTCAATTACCAACAGTTTGGACCTTGGTCTGTTGACATAATCTGCCACGTAATTCAATCGCTACTGTTAGGTCTGTTTTTACCAGAGGGGTCTGCGAGTTCCCAGGTCAACTTCAAACGCAATGGTTTGCTAACGGATGCTTTGTGTAGATTTGGAGTAGAAACCCAGGTTCCCACAGGGAACCGAACAATTCACAAGCCTAACACATCAAACAGGGAAGGCTTGCATAGAATTAAAACTCTACTCCAGCAATGGGATGATATGACTATAATTATAGGCCAGTAAACCAAATCGTTTTGATGATAAAATCATTGCTTCAAGTTACAAGACGTCATTGAAAATTACATATGCCTGTTGAAAATATTATGATTTGACAATTGCACGTTTATAACACGAATATCAGTGGAATATGATGAATAATTTACCGGTAGCTGGGTAACGCATTTTCGAAACGAAATCCTGTTTCGTATTTGACCTTCGAATTAATATCCTCTATCTAGCTAGTAGATATCAAGTCCGAGCCCACTATATGTTCCGTAAATCTGTTCTGTGAGAATCCATGGTAGTTTTATTGCCCATTTGAATTAGGACCCAGCCAATATAATAAAATTTGCGTTTTTTTGTGAAGTCATAATCCAGGCTCATCTTTGGTGCAATGCAAACTCCCTCGCGGTAATAGTAGACCAGAACACATTTTGGCATCGGGCCATCTCAGCCCATTTGATATATTTTATGGGTCATGTGTCAGACAGGGTGAATCTTTATGTTATTCAAGAATTAAAATTAATACTCTATTAAAAGATTAGAGTATACTAGAATCATTTCGCCCAGTAGTAACACTAGATAAATAGTTTCAAATCCAACCCAAACGATTTCTCGTGTCATTTTGGTACAGGCGAACCCCGAGAAGATGGCATTTAAGGTTCCCATGCGCTATTTCGATGAAAATTAATAAGATGACGAAAAAGGTGGCGCCTTTTAGGTACATGGGAGAATCAGTGTAGTCGTCAAATATAGATTCATAACATGGTTTCCTCGATCTCTACGAAGCCTATTGCAGAGGCAAACGGCATATAATCGGTAACATCAGTCCGAGTTCATGCCCGTAACAGTGCTGCGATTTTGTACTCGTCTCTAACAATATCTTGCAGCATCTCGGTATGCGTAATGTGGGGAGAAAGTGACACAAGCCATTGCACTTCCAGAATAAGTCTGTGCTTTGCTGCATTTACGCGGGCATTCGAAAGTTAGGCCGCTTTACCTCTGTACGTAACTCTAAAAATGTGGATTCTGATCACTTTCCGCTTTTTACTCATTTTCAAATCAATCATCAGACTCCCAAAATTATCGTTGTCCACATGGAATTACCTGATAGGCAACATATACAACCGTGAGTCATGAGATACCAGCGGTTCTTAACGGTGCACACGAGCTCCGGGGGAAGAATTGACACTGATTTGAAGTAGTTATTCCATATCTTTTGTTTTATGTCAAAATCATGTCTTAATCGTTTTGTTCTTGGTCGACACACAGGTCAATTTGTGCACCAGTGTCCTATAGCAATGTATTGGGCGTGTATATTGAGGTAGATTTTTGTTTATGTTACTGGGCAAAAATCTGGGGCTCCCCAAAGGCTTGCATATTAGAGTAAGGGTTCGCCAGGTTCGTAAAGGGTAATACCTAGGGCAAGTTTTTGCAACTTTTGCAACTTTTTTTATAGATTCCGACAGCTTCGTAGATACTCAGAATGTATGTACTGTCTACGATGTTTTAAGCTGTGTGAAGGAATTTTATAGTGCAACTTTTTGCAACTTTTCAATTTTTACTACAAATTTTATCAAATATTGCGTAAAAATGTAACGGAATGACTTAAAAACAGGCTATAAAGATAAATAATTTATAGTATGGTTCTATTCTCTTGGATTTGCATAACAAAGAGCTATATGATGGGTTAGCTGCATCCCACTATCTATGACACAATGGTTTGTAAGCAAGAAACTCAGTGCCAAGCTGCCAAGCAGGACCGTGCCCGAACAATATGTTAATAGATCCACGTTATTAATTCTGTCGTTTTGAGATAGTATCCCATTTCACGAAGTCCCAGGCGAGACCACCGAAAATAACATTTTCACTGGGTCACCTTTCTAAGACTATTGATTTTGTTAAAGTCGCCAAGTGTGAGTTTTTCTGGAGCGCTTTGGTTCAAGTTTGCAGACCTAGTGGTTTTGGGGTGCGTTACTTGACTTGTTTTAGTAGGAGGGGGTTATCGCTATGCTGGTTGGCTTTTGGGGGGAATAATTCCCGCATTGTTTAATTTTCCTGCTGGGTACCGGGAAAAAATGGTATTTAAGCGGTCCCGCCAGAATGTTCGTGAAATGGCAAAGTGACAAATTTGACAGCTCTGTAGAAACTAGGTTGAACAACGGAACCTTTCGGGTATCCCATACCCTACTAATTGAACAAAAATTATAAATGCAACTTTCTACTGCAACTTTTTTCAAAATTAAATGCAACTTTTTCGCATTTTTAGTGCAACAAAAACTTGCCCTAGTAATAACCCTTGCCCAATACAAATCCGATTTCGACTAAACAGTATAGTATTTGTATCTGTTTCAATGAACAGTGTATAACAGTTCTTCCGACCATTGATATTTTCTTAGTGATATTGATTGATTTTCATCATTTCCTCCTCTCATCCACAGAAAAATCCAGGAGGAAAAGCAGAAGGAAACGCCGAAAGTGCTGACGCTAAAAATCATCAACCGCGATGCGTCCAACATCAGTCACGTGAGTCGCGAGCTTTTGTCTGTTGCGGTGACCCGGGAGAGTTATGCCCATAGACGCGTGCTATTCTTGAATGCAACCGTGACGCTCAGCCATGCGTAATTCCTGGCGAGGCGAAGTTCATGGCCTGAGCGCTGTCGGCTGAGAGCGAAACGCGTGCGATGGGATTAGATTTATACAAACTACTAGATTTTCAAAGCGTGGAACTACAACTAGAACTAGGATTACTCGCTCTTCAAAACTAGCAGCTTTAACTAGAACTACTCACTTTTCAAAATTGGAACTACAACTACTGAATTTTCAAAACTCGCAACTAGAACTAGAACTAATCACTTTTCAAAACTCACAGCTGCAACTAGAACTAGAACTAGAACTACTCACTTTTTATAACTAGAACTAGAATAACGCACTTTTAAATCTAGCAACTTGAACTAGAACCAAAACTACTCACTTTTCGAAATTCGGAACTAGAGCTTTTCGAAACTCGCGAGTAGAACTGCAAGTACATACTTCTCAAATTTCACTACTAGAACTAGAACTACTCAGTTTTCCAAACCAGCATCTACAACTAAAACCGGAACTACTCACTGATCATAACTCCCAACTACAGCTAGTACTAGAAATATGTACGTTTAAAAACCAGCGACTAGAAGTAGAATAGAACTACACATTTCTTCAACTAGAACTAAGCATTAGAACTAGTGATGTTCTAAAACTCGCAACTACAACTAAAACTGGGACTTCTCAATGCTCAATACTAGCAACTATACTGTTAGAACTGGAAGTATTCGCTTTTTAACATCCGCAACTCGAACGATAACGACTCAAAAACCATCAGTTAGTTAACCTCCAACGAACTAGATTGATAATTTGTGCAAGTCTGGATGGTCTATAGTCCAGTAGTTGTAGTAAAGGAGTATTAGTGTCGAATTATATCGTTATTTCATGGTCAGATTTACACTCCTGTGAGTCCAACTCTTTTTACAGGCACAATCTCTCACATACAAATGTATGTAAATATGCCGTGTATGTAATCAGTCTGTTGTTTGAAGGAATATAAATGTCAAGTTGATTATGATCAATGTCTTCACTAAATCGGATATAGGGTCGAAATATTTACCCGCAGAGAATTCTATAACCCAATTCAAAGTTGATATTTGGGATTAGTGGCGTGATTTGAACCTCGAGTGACTGTTATTGAAGATACTTGCCATATAGTGTTTTCTCGAATTCATGTAACTAATACTCGCAACACTGCGGAATGCATCTGCATTTGTATACGATAAGTAATCTTACGAAAGTGAACTTGCATATGACGTACGGTGTCAATTGATTTACTTCAGTGGCGCCGGACCACCCATGTTATCATGCTTAGTGTATTCGTTGACTCGACTCACCATAGCAACAAATGACGCGATCACTTACCCGCAAAACTGTAGGATTAGTGAAAAATAAATGCCTTCGAGTATGTATTGAAAATTAAATCTACTCGATTAAGGTAGGCAGTGGATCATGCACTGAGAC
>ATSW01014392.1:0-11810 GCA_000444245.1 Botryllus schlosseri | reverse complement strand
GCCCTGCGTGTCTCCGACTCAGATCGGGATAACGGGCAATGAACTTGTCAGGATCGCACACAAATTCTAACACCACTGTTTCGCTGCGCTAGTCGTATTCTCGTATTGTGATTCGTGTCTTCAATTTGCAAAGCCAAATTAAAGCGTGAGCGATCAATTTGGAAAATTGTTTGCTACGGCACCGCCCTAATCGTATAATTGCGCAAAATGCACAGGATGCTCTCATCTCTTTATTCGTTGCTGTATCTAGAGCGTTTTGTAAACCCACTAAAACCGATGTAACAAAAACGAAAATATCTTGACAAATAGACTGTAAACACGTTACACATGATATTAACTGTTGACGCCGCCAGTAGCAATAGTGACGATTACTTAGCGATCGGTTCCGCTTTAGCATCTTCAAGTGATTAGTCTATTATTTGTAAAACAACGAGCTTTCTATACCGATCAACTTTGAAGATAATTCGCTACTGAACCTGTTTGCGAACGCAGTCGCGATGACGAAACGACAAGTGCATTTTTGACGCATTCAAAGCTGAGTTGTTCAAAGACTAGTTTACCAAACACTGTGGTCATTATTGTAGTTATTATCAACGCATTAATGCATGATTCGAGCGGAGCTGGTACGGTGACTACTGTGTCTGTACAGTGAGCAGTCAATGTGACGCCGCACGCGTGAATCATTTAAATACGCCAACCAAAACGCTAACAGGACTATTCTACAAAATCAATTGCTTCAAACTGGAAGAATTATCATGACTTTTACTGAGTTGCTGGGTGAAATTGAATACTCCAAATTGGAGGAGCATTGCGTGTCGTGTTTTGAACAGTTATTACAAAACGCTTAGGACTGCGAAACAGCTTAATTCTGAATTGAATCTTGTAAACAATATTTTTTTTCTCTTTGTTCGCAATTTCTGACTGTTTTCCGCGTTGTCGTATGGTTGTTGTTTCGAAGTCGCTGTTCCTGTGGCTTTGCCTACTACCATAACTTAATCAAGTGGTTATGTTTTATACTACTCTACTTACAATAAACAAGTTACTTGGTTTTAACACTTTCGACTTAGTAAAGTATAAAGTGGATTAGGTATATGTTTGCTGGTATATGATAAGTTATTATGCTCGTGAAATTGTCGTAGCAACTGGACCCACTTATCACGATAACTGAGAAGTTCGAAAATTGCACCCATTTGTACTTTGTAGTGTCCTTCCGATAAGTTATCGTAGGCCCCGGTCGCAAAGATGCAACCTGTGATTTAGAATGCAGCCACTTACGATCAAGTGCTAAAAGTTTGCGATCTTAGATACTTGGGCACTTTTACATCTTCATTTTCTACATCCACGGGAAGTAGTTTTTACATGTCTTGGGAATATAGAACTTATTGTCATTGAGTAAAAACATACGGCGTGACTTCTACTTCTACTTAAGGGATAACTACTGTTTACTTTGAGCGCCTCTGGCTCGGGGCATACGCGAGGATAAATGTAATCTGAGACTGACAAACCAGGATTCGAAGATTTTCGGGATCTTCGAATTTACAATTCTTGTGAAATCGAATTTGGATTAACATGTCGGACTACTATCTGTGTCGGTTTTGTGTGACTTGACGTTGAATTCGCGTTACCATAAGTCTCGAATTTGAACGTAATATATCAAGTCCATTTCGTAATTGAATATTACGCTAAAACAGTGGTTCCCAACGTGGGCGATATCGCCCCCCAGGAGACGATTTGGCGGCCTAATTACGAAGGGGGCGATAGGGGGGCGATGACGCGTTAAAACGTCTATATTGGAGTCAAGACGGAGAAACGACCTTTTTTTAGTCAACCCACGGAAATTTAGTTGCAAAAGTGTAAAATTCGACAACGTGCCGAAAAATTGACCTTTTTTTTAGTCAACCCGGCGATGATTGCAGATTCACGGTTCACAGAATCTGGGGGGCGACGATCGGCGTTGAGCTTGAAAAGGGGGCGATGAGTCGAAAAAGGTTGGGAACCACTGCGCTAAAACACAGAATAAGAAACAGCTTTGCAATGCTAATGTTACCATGTTAACGATTGTCAGCACGTATTTCTCAACTCCTCCGTGGTCGTTCGCGCCGTAGTAGTCGACCATAGTTTTGTCGGCCACGACCAGCATTTCGATAATTCTCTCCATGCTCACAGAGCGCTTCGACCTGCTTCTAGCTGTGGAGTCACGCGAGTGATTACCCTTTGACCTTTCGGCTCTAGCGCGTCTTGACTCCCAACGACGACGACGGCTTATCAACTTGCGATATCGGCGACCGGAATCTGGGAATAGAATCATAGGACGGATCGGGGCCTACGATAACTTACTACGATAAGTTATCGTAGGCCCCGGACGGATGTTGGCATATATGTGTGTGATACTCGCAGGGGCGGTCAGTAGGGTGGTACTTCGACTTTTCGGAGCACTCAACTAGGTTTTGTGTATAGTTGCATTACTTACTCATGTGGTCATGATTTTAAACTGTGTCACTTCCACTTGATAGTGTTAAATTTTTCGTGGGTAGGCCTAGAATATTTCTGTTTATACTCACTAGGAGATCGCTACTTGTACTAGAACTTGAATAGAAATTTACAACTCTACTTCTACTTTTACTACTCGAGTACCCACGATGATTACTTTGACCCCGCCTGAACACTTGTCCAGTTACAAAATGAATTTGCAGTATTGCATACAGCGTTTTCCCTCTGTACATGACAAGGTCCGGGCTAAATCAAGCACATGGCTGATTTTATATTCGATGGCGAGTGTCAGCCTTCGAGTTTAATTGAATGAGTATTCGAGTACCATCCAGGAAATACGTTGTATTTAATAAAATATCAAAAAGTTCAATTGCGTGCCTTCCATATGAGAGCAAGCGAAATAATACTTAACATATTTCATCGTAAAGACCCCCGTATATTTTGCGGTTCGGAAACCTATAGTACAATGCAGTCACCCGTGATAACACTAATGGTAAATTGGTCACTCAGTGGAAAATGCCACCTTCCCTTAACCGAGTGGGAGTTTAGCGTGCAGGAACCTCTCCATCGTTATTGACAAAGTACCCTGAAAGTCGAAGCCTGGCCGATAACATAAGGGGGTTTAGGTTCCGAAAGGGTAGACAGTAGAATGTCAGTCGTCACGAAACATATGAATTTGGTCAATTGGTCAACTCGCTTGAATCATTTGGAATACTTCCAGATTCACCCCATCTTAATCATTTCACAATTTACCTGGACTTCTCTATCAAACAAAGGATTAATATTATCATTTCATTAATCATCATCACCATCACAAACAGCCAATCAGGTGACTTGGAAAAACGCCAATAGCTTTGAATATGGAAACAGGTGATACGCATCCCGAACAGAGTAGTAACGTTGCCGTGATTACAACCACAGTCGCGTCCCCTTATCGCCGCGGTTAGATTACGTAATGACATCTTAAGACCTCCTTACAACACTCGCCGCCGAATAGCGTAATCGGTGCAAGGCCGGTTTGGAGGCTTTACAAATATAGATCGTGAGAATTTGAACCGAAAGTGAAGTAGCGTTGGTGCGCGCGTTCGTTTGCCGAAAGATCACAAGGGTTGAGCGGTGCTTTGCTCGGCTTATCTAACTTTAGACGTGGTCTTGAAAGAGACCGCTGCAAACCTGCCAATGTGAGCTAATCAAGTCGATGGTGTCTGCCGATCGTTCAATACGCAATCGCGTACACTAGGCAGATCCCGTGAACTGAGTAGCTGATTAACACAGATGCTACGCAGTACGAGGATGGTGTAACCGTAAACCCTTAAAACGTTCTCCGTCGTAGGAACATGAACCTGCATAAAAGCTTCGATGTGAACACGCACATGAAATCATTTGCATCATAATGCTTATCTTAAGATATTGCAGGAGTATAGTAGGCTACTCGGGGTACGCTTGGTGACATTCGAAATATGTTACTCATGACGATGTAACCGAAGCGAATTGCGTTATCTCGATCTCGTACAACTTGCTATTAAATTCTAATAGGTCTTGGTTCGGTTTTCGGCACACAAGAGCCCCTTCTTCGCACCCAGTGTTATTGCGCGGATTGGAGATTCTTTGGTGCCCGGGAGCAATTCTTCGCCACTCAAAACCATTTGCGGATGCATCAGTTACAGTTCACTCTATTGCACGATAAAATAGGCTTATGATCTCGACCGAGCCCATTTCCAGGTCAAGTCAGCCAATTTATTATTTACAACCGGGATTACATGACATTTCAAATCAGATTCGCTGGAAACAGTCTGAATTTGACGATACATAAATTTATCTTAGATTCGGTTGAATTTCATCTCTCACTATAACCGTGATGAAACGAATGATAGGAAGTTTGTTCAGGGAATTTTATTCAAAACTATTATGATTGCTGTAAAATTATGGTGGTTCGCTTAATTTTCGGTGTAGCACCTACTGAGGGTCGTTTGCGAACGTGAACCTCTGATTTTCAGTATTCAAACCAACCAGCATGGACATAAACCGAGCCGAATCATAAAATAGCCAAACCAAGACCGTGGGAAGTGAGTGTGTACTAGCTATTAGGGGCGATACGAACCGGGCTTTTATAGGTACTTATTGCAAAACCTGGTGAGACTTCATAAATATAAATTAGAACGATCTTCTAGTTTACGCGCGTTTTCATCTAATTCCTCTCATTCGATATGTGCTTGGATTTGGCTGACTAGAAAACAATAAATTCTACCATCTTCGTAATTTGCTGGCGGAATAAAGCCGTGTATTTCTTGCCCGCGCCCCGTTCGTAATTCATATAGTCTATTATTGTAGAGCTGTATGTAGATTGGACACTATGACTTCAGACTTTACGATTGGCGGGTTAACCACCTCTGTGGTAAGAGCAGCCTGTATAGCGCCAGTATACATATTATTTCGTTGCCGGTAAGTAGCTTCAGATGTACTGTAGTGTACACTGTGTACAGTGTACCTGCACACTCTGGAAAGAACCAGCGTCAAGATGAATTTCCTGAAGGCATCATTTTATCGTTGTTAACAGCCCAACATTTATTCACAAATATTTGAAGTCCAGATATCCTGTATTTAAATATATTGTTTCCATAAGCTACGCCACAAGGCTTATCGTTTTTATAGATATATATTCCCGATGCATGGAATATCAAGCAATGTCGTACGAACAGTCATCGGTGAACTGAACATAGCAATATGAATATAAGCACTAAGCAACATTTGGCGTGGGAACGTACTAATTATGATTATTTGAAGAGCATGACGCATATACTTGAGTGTCAAGACGAAATGAGCTATTTACGGGAGTCGTCTTTGGTTTAAAGAGCCTATATTCCAGAAAAAATACGCTAATACAAAATTGCAACGCCAGTACCGCACACGCCAGTAAACTTTGCGCTAATTCCGGCCTTTTGATCTACTGAACCCTCATCCCTAAATAAACTTCCCGAGAGGTATTGCTTTAATGCTATTTTAGTTGTTGCGATTGTTGCGAACCACCGACTGATATCCTTTGGGGTTACGAGCGCGCGCGCCGTGCGTCAATGAATCTCAAACGTTGATGTGCTGACTGAATAGAAGAGGTATATTTGCATATTTCTGAGTATCGTGGCCCAACTAGACAAAAAGTCGAGAGCAATAGTCACAAAGGACTCGGGTTTCGTAACTCAAACCTTCGAGAAGAAATTGTGTTCCGGGCGTCATATTTTGTGGTCGCAGCAGTATCACGAACTGTTTCGTTCCTCCCTACCTTCCTATACCAAGACATGGCTACTGTCTATTGGTATCAAGTATACTGTAATCGTATGACAGATGGTATCTACAGGGCACAAGATATATAAATAATCTATAAAACGAAATACGCTTGGTAGAAACCAGGTTATGGCCCTTCGAATATATCGTGAACTCATACTCATTTTCCAGCACGCCAGACGGAATGTAGAGTGACACATACCCATAACACCGCAATAGTCTTTAGATAAATCCTCTCCGAAATACAGTGATTCACGTTTAGACGTCGTAGCGTGTCGCGCATCGCCTGAACATAACCCAACAGATAAACATCATTGTCCGCGCCATGCCAGGCATCGCACAATCGCGTCGAACCAGGTTTGCCTTTTTTCGGCGCGGCTATGTCCAGCATAGGCGCCGCCTTGTTAACAAACTTCGTCACTTCATGTCGATATATCCTGTGCGGTTGCGTTGTGTTGTCAGCCTGGTCGCCTTGCGATTCCACCGGTTCCAACAGGAAATCGCCATCGGCCGTGCTGATAAAACCTGTCTGAAGTGAAGCAACGTGATAGGAAATCCGCGTCATTAGCGATGTTAACTACACACCGGCTGGGCTATTTGTGGACGGCGTGGGATCAAAGGGGAATTGGGGCTTTTTTGAGCGGTCACCATACACGCGCTTTTAGGAAAAGCAACGGAACTGCTCCGTGTGCTTATTAGGAATGGATAATTTCTTGGCGATGATAGATTTCCGATAACGGCGATGTTAGTTATTGCGCCGTGCGACAAAAGCAGCAATATCAATCGACCATCGAGTCTAGGTGCACCACTGGTCACAGATTGTTTCTCACGCACGTTATAGTATCTCTAATAAGGTAATGATACATTATTAGTCTATATTGTGCTTATTTCCTGTTGTCCAATTTCCTGGGTTCAAAAGTAGGAACCGATGAAATGACGTAACGGTTCTGGTGAACGACAACATCATCATTATATATCGAGTTCCGGAAATCGAATCATTATCCACAGAAAACTGTAATGTATTATATACCCAGAGGTGGTGAAAGGCGTTGCTACTCAAGTAGAAGCAGAAGTAACGCCTCAAATTTTTACTGAATTACCAGTAAAGGCATCGATTTCGAAACTATTCCAAGTGGAAGCGAAATGTAAACGGCCTGAAATGGGGTCAAGTCATTAGCATCAGTAAGTAGATTTGGTCGATGGGTCGCATGCTTTTAGCACCAATTGCTTTCGAAATTGTAATATGAATTAGTTTCTGTGATTAATAATTAGTTTCAGTGATACGGGAGCCATTTCACGCAGTTTTCATGGCAGTTTCATACATGAAAGTGATAAAGACTGATGTCAAATGTACTTTTTACTTTTAAAAAACAAAATTGTAAAACAAAAGTTTAAGTAAAAGTTGAGGTATAGTCTACAAACGTAACGACTTGATTAAGCGGTGAGAGTTCGCAAAAGCTCCGAAAAAGCAGAGTCACTTCGATACTGACCAGTGACCACTCTGTATATACCAAGAAAGTCAACCTGGCGAATCTAGCAAGAACGCGGATTGATATCAAACTCAATTTCGCATGGCAGATTTGGCACACGTTGAGACTTTCGCGCAAATATTTTCGGTCAACAATGACGCGGCCGGCGGCGGCGTGTTAATTCAATTGTGAAACGTTGCTTCATATGGAGGCCGGGCTGCAGAAAGTATGCTGCAATGTTCGAATCCATTAGCATCACGCATCAGCATGAAATTGTATTTCCGCGAGAACGTCTACATTTACTGCCATTGGGTGATCTCTGTCACTCCACTCGCGAAACCCAATGGACGAACTTGCTGCATGAAATCTTAGCAGCTCTGCTGCATTATAATGCGAGAGGTGACAAGTCTTTCAGCGTTCGCGAAGTCACACAGTTCCGGAAACCGCGTCCGTCTCGGCCGCCCGTTATTACACAACCAGTTGCGGTCAGTAAGTTTGTATCGAGCCAAACTTTTAATCATCTTCCAATCGACGTTAAGCTTCGCTTGAGACAGCTGATACCACTTCTGACAGATTCAGATTCGAATCAGGAACCCAACGAGACCGACTTTAAACAACGGCCGCTGGAGTGAGCTTGAATGTTTTGATCCACGCTAACTCTGAAACAGCCAAATAGGCTCCTTCACGGCGTGTTCTTATTGTGAGAAACGAGATTTATGAATACTAAACGAAGACTGAACAAGTCTAGATAGCATGATTCGTTAAGTCTCTGGGCAATCAGTATTCTACAAGTCGACAACTGGTTTCTATTTCTCTGATTATATTGTGCTTATGTTTGAAACCAATTTATGTAGCGAAATAGCAACTTCCATCGTCCGTAAAGACTTGGCTGAATACCGGAATCTTCAAGTATGCAACGCCAGGGCTATCTAGATACACAGAGAAATCATAACATGAAACACGTCCACGTCGTCCAGCCGTCCACAAGAGTTGGATCATTCCCTTCAAGTGAATATCAATCACCCTCGCGGGCACTTTAGGAAAGGTAACTCGATTAGGATAAGGAGAATTAGAATTAGCAATTGATATTATTGCCTGCAGTCCATCACTGGGTTTATTATAGCGAGACCCGCTATGGATTTTGGACAAATTACCATGTACCATGTTTTATTAACCATTGCCTGTAATGAATGCTAAATCAATACTCTAAATTGGAAGTTTGGAGACGGATGAGCAATTTGATTACGTCAACATTCTATTGCATCATAACGACGCGTTCACAAAAATTGAAACTTCAAATTTGAACTACGCAACACTACCTTCATGCCAGAGGGATCTGATGCACCCCGCGTACAACGATTGTAATACCGAGTACGAATTTTCCGCGTCTCTCATATACTCGTAATTTCTTCTTTGTTATAGCGATTCAATTTGGCTTTGTGCGTCGAGTTTACGGTTAACGTCCGTTGAAATTTGATTTCATTTTATTGAGGATACGTACTTCAAAGGCGGCTTATACTTAAATATAGATCGAATACTGTCGGTATCAAACTGGCATTAATCTCCGTATCCTGTTTAGGTCACGGTCATGGTCCTCAGCCGTGATAGTAAGTTGGCCTTCTCGATCGCGTCGAGGCAGGGGGCCGGCATGTCGGCGTATAGAGGGCGGTTCTCACGATACATATACGCGAAGGCCTAATCATTTTCTATCGAATTCCCCAGAGCGTGATTAGCCGATGATGATTTATCGCACTAATAATATTTCGATTCTGCTCACGGTGTATATGCAATGGAGCCAACCGCCATCGTTTCCATGAAATTAACATCGCTATTTGATTATGGGCAAAGCACTATTCAGAGATAGTCAAGTCAGTAACGAAGTGCATTCTGGAGTACTGAAGAAGGCTTCGCCTAATTCCAGTATTTATACTAGTAGTTATGTTTTTAAACTTCTTACACTTATTCCCGAACCCTAACATAACAAAGCTGTTACAATTTGGATTTTTATAAGTAGAGAATAGTTTAAGAATAATTTAATCAGTTTGCATCACTTGAATGCCCGTAGCAACTGGACGAAATGGCACCTTATCGTGGAATGATGGACATGTGATATATTTTCGAAGTTGAACCCATTTGAGCGCCATTCATTAGTCGTTTTGCGTTCGAAAAAAACAACTTGCTATTTTCAAAGCATCGACCTCCTCTAACTACTTTGATCACTTCTTGTTCCACGCTCCTTAAAAGGCGCATACACTTGCATCACATGCCCAAACACGCCCGATGCCCCAATCATGAAAGTGGATTATGATTTTTGTGGCATAGATTTGTGCCTTGTCATACGTGGCATGGTCATGGTCATTGGTCAATACTCCAATAGTGAAAATTTTTCGCGCTATATTCTGTTCGCATGCGTTTTATTGGGTATAAGCGAAAAAGTTGCATACATGGCGTCGGCGATTATGGTATATACCTCTGGTTGAACTATTTTGAA
Source organism: Botryllus schlosseri (assembly GCA_000444245.1). Classification (NCBI taxonomy): domain Eukaryota; kingdom Metazoa; phylum Chordata; class Ascidiacea; order Stolidobranchia; family Styelidae; genus Botryllus; species Botryllus schlosseri. The sequence continues at coordinate 2,081 of ATSW01014392.1, read as the reverse complement.
TATGCGCAAATTCACGGAATGTACATGGGAAGTTGTATGATTACAAGTTATTGGAGTCATGAGTCTTTTTCAAAAGGGCTCAATATCCATTTATGATTTGAAATCGCGCGGAAACGAATTTTACTGCAAGGAGTTCCAATAGTGGCGCACCCGTCCGCCGCACCACAGTTTCTGTTTGATTAACCTTATCCATACTACGACTCATATTGGTCAAGCTAAATGCGGCGAGTTGGAAAACAAATTCCATCTGCGTTGTCGCGTCGGGAGAGTCGTCCGAATATCAAACACCGTCTTAAAGCGCGTCGAGAGCTCGAGAAAACGGCGATAAAATGCGACAAATGTGGATTGGAATAAATATCTTTATCTCGCCGGTTGATTCGAGTGTGCGGTCAATATTTGTCGACCGGCGTTTTCAGAGTGTTAGACGCCATTGTCGCTTTACACATTCAAGATTGCATGAAGATTATTCCTAATCATCATTTCATATGTTTGCGGTCTACATCTGCATGACTGAGGGGCGTGCCCGCGCTCTGCTATGGATTAATCGCACCGCCACGTGTGCAACGTAAAATTGTACAATGATTGTACAATGTACATTTGTACATACACGGACTGGCGCCAGAACGTGCTTCGTAGTTCCCAAGTCATAGTTTCATGCGTCGACATACACAAATACATGAATGAAGAGGAATAAGATTTCCGAGCGGTTGTGATATTACGATGCTGGCTGTCAGAACGAAACATTCACTTCAAGTATTGATAGTTTGTGCTCGACTGGAAGCATGTTAATTTTGACATGTAGACTTGTAAAATCAGGAAAATATATTAGGGATGGTGTGAACGTGAGGTTCACGTTCGTGTTCTGTGTGTGAACCTAGGAAATTTAGAGGTTCACGTTCACAGAAGGTTCTGCACGGTGAACCTTTTTCATATATTACAATTTTCACTTCATTATGACATCTTCCGTTCAAATTTATTGCATTTCAACTACGGGCTACTCTATTCATGGCGCTGGCAGTATAAAAATCTACAGTAAACGAGCATGCACCTTGACAATCTCAAAAGTTTTACTTGCTTTGTTACAAAAGTTTGCTCGAAATATCCAGCTTAATTACCGTTTGTGAACATTTAGTGACTCTCTGCTGTGAGCTTGACCCGCAATCGCACAACATCACGAGCGAAATGCGTAGTCAGCAATGATGCTTACTCGAACAATCAATGAGATTGATATCGTTTACTGATGTAAAAAATCTAGCCGGGTTCGGGGTCAATCTTGACTTCATAGGTTCACTGTATCATTAAAACCANATCCGTACGATTGAGGTGTTGGCTNCTGCTNTATAACTTGTTAATGGANTNAAATCGGTAGCAAGTATANAAACCCGTTTTACACTCTGCNNAATATCAATGTAGCAATACTCAGACGCCNAATACATTGTCCGGNCTGGGCTAGACCGTTAAGGCGTANGCTTTTATNCCCTGGTAAGTCGTCGTCGAAATTGTTGGCTAAGCGACGGAANATATNNATTTTATGGGATNATTATATCCTNTGATNGCCTCAGTTGATACATTTAGCGACGTTTAAAACGNCAATATGTACCTCANCATTGTGGCATTATGTGGCCCGAGTCGTCACTAGGTATCGTGTACAGTAGGGCTGTTCAAAAATAACTTTTTGTTCTGGATTCCAGCCGTTCAGTCATTAAATTGTCAGGTTACCCTATAAAACGCTTCACACCAAATTTGGTTCAATTCTAACAAGTATAGGGCTCCACAGATCCAATTAATTTTTTAAATTTAAACAGGAAAATTGAAAAAAAAAAATTCAAATTTTTCTGTCAACCCCATGAAAGTGTTGAGCTGTCTTCAGAGACGATGCAAAACAAATTTGACTCAATTCCAACCAGTAGAAGTGGAGTTACTGGAGTTTTTCGTTGACATTTCTCGGATTATCCTTGATTGATGGATAATCCGAGAATTATCAACGAAAAACTCCAAGAACTCCACTTCTGCTGGTTGGAATTGAGTCAAATTTGTTTTGCATCGTCTCTGAAGACAGCTCAACAATTTCATGGGGTTGA
>KE606258.1:0-14635 GCA_000444245.1 Botryllus schlosseri | reverse complement strand
CCAGATTTCGTTAAAATACTAGTTTTTCATGTAAAAATCTGTCAGTTTTTGAGCCAAAAAGTTTTTTCAGGCCAATCTACTTTGTAAGGACAGACAGTTTCAACCAGAAATGAAGATAATTAATACAATTTTAACATATATGCGAAAACACCTAATTTGCATACGTGAGGTCAAATTTTGGTCAAATTTCAGTTTTTTTAGGTCAAAAAAGGTCAAAATTTAGATTTTTTAGGTCAAAATCTTCCGTTTTTTAGGTAAAAAAAAATGCTCTAGTCATTATGAAGATCTATGAGCTCCTGTTGCTCCCCAGTCCCTACAGGCAGGTCAGCTGGATCAACAGAAAATGGATCGGTCATGACACACCCTATCACATCCGGAAAGTAATGCATCAGCATTGAGCAGTGAGAGGTGATCAATGATTTCACGGGAAACTTCACATGACGACGACGGCTTCAGAAAATCTCAAAATCAACCTCACCTGAACTTATAGCTCCCTTCGGTCGAAAAAACAACAACATAATCTACTCGCGTACCACCTGAAGTTCCGTCGCATACCACAGGTTGGGAACCACTGCACTCGTTCGTTGACGAATCTGCGTATTCAATTATATTCGTGCGCGTATCGGTTAATGGTGAATAGTTGGTATTTACGCGATATCATGGACTTGCTAATTCACAGCGCAGACGGTGGCGTTTAAGCATTTTGTATGTGGTGTCTGCCACCTCGTAACTGGGCGCCTATGACTATGAGTATCCTATAATTTGCAATATTTCAGATGAACAAAAGTTAAAATCATGTGAACCTCGAACGCGGGCTCGGAGATAATTTCTGAAACTCTGATTGTTTCCGAATTCCGTTTCAGGTTTTCCAGCGAAGAAAATACGGAAACGTGGATTTCTTCCGTGGCTGGGATGATTACGTGAACGGATTCGGAGATTGCGATGGAGATTTCTGGCTCGGTAAGAAGGGTTTGATTTTGATTTGATTACTTCCAGGATCGTCGAACGTTCACAACGCCTTGTGTCCAGGACTCGAGGCATTGCATCAAGCGACAAAGGGAGATGACATGTCGTTGGAAATCAACATGATGACGAAAGATAAAAAAGATCATAAATGGGTTAAATACAGGTAAGCTGCATTCTAACGCATCGATGAAGACACATCGATTTGAAAATGAAGTTCAGAAACTGACAGGTAAAGAACAACGGTCCTGGATTGATACTATACGAAAGTGTCATGGCGTCATGACTGGAGCTATTATTTTTCGAATATGCCCTAAAAGCAAAATATAAGTTAAAATGATCGGGTTAGGCGAAAAATGCTGAAAATTGTTTACAAAGTCAATTTTTTACAAACAGCATCGTCTTGATGTTTAATTAATGATTTCCCATTGCTTCCAGTCGACCGTTTTCCTACATTATTACCAAGCTACTTGGTAAGGGCAGGCAGCTCCAACGAGAAAGTCGCACAATTCTGACTCTTGTGCGACAATGCGCAGTTTAACTACTAGCATTCTTCGCAGATTCAAATTTAGTCACAATCTTTCTTTTGAATTCAAAAAATGCGAAAATTTTCAATCCAATTCAAACTATTTCCTTGTTCACGTCACCAAATAATTGCCAGAGTGATGACCATAACGCAACGCTCCATACCGCGCCCTGAAAGATGACTTTAGGATTACCAGGAATCATATACGGTCGCGGCCGCGAATTCATTCTGATTGTACTGCGATTGGAACATGATATGCGGGGACCTAGTAGTGGTGGACCAGGAATGCGCCTCTCTGCACGAAGGAGCCTGGTGGTACGACAAGCGGTATGGCACCAGGCGGCATCTCAACGGCTGCGCCGACGCCAGCCTGAACGGGAACTTTAAGGTTGGAATCTGGCGCTATGACATTTTGTGTTGCTCGGAGATGAAGATCTACAAACGACATCTAGCGGCTTTCTGCAACGTTGTGTTGCCGAGACGGATACAAACACAAATTTGACAGTTCGGATTGCAATTATTTGCGGATTGACTCAGTTTAATTCTATCTTTGGCAAAAATGTGCAACTATAATTTATAATTCGAATCGGATGTGGGAAAGCACTTTTCAAACTCTGACAAAGCAGGACTACCATATTTTGGAGGTGGGCAGTGTCCACTGGACGCTTTTTCAAAATTTTCAGACTAGCAATAGTGGAGTAAAATGCGGAAGAAATGGTAAATCCACCGCGAAACCGTGGTCAAAGTCGCTAAATTGGCAACACTCGGCCATTACTATACTGTTCCGTGTCAAATGACAGCATTATTGCTTGCTGGCGAAAGACCGCGAAAGAGAACGACTGCGGCATCTCGCGGTTCGCTGCTGCGTGTTGCGATCAATTCCCAAAAATCACAAAACCGACAAATTAATGTTCCTTTTCCTGCGCAGTATCCCAGCGCTTCAAGTCAGATTAGTCCGTTTCATAGCTATGAGCGTGATGTGTTTATTGATTGCGTTACAACGAAAAAGTCATCTCGTTCGTGCTTTCATTGTGCTATAAACACGCCCTGTCCACTTTCGACACAAGGTCGCTACAACTACGATACGCATGCAGACAGACGGATCGTTTTTTTGCTGCGTCAAAGACCATCACTGCGCAGGCTACATATAACAGCTTGCGCTGCTGTTCGTTATCAGCGTACGGTTGCTGCTCGCGAATGAAATGCGACTCCGTCTCTGACACATCCTTGATACGTTGCAGACCGCGATTTGTCACCCAAGGTGCCAATTGTAGAATATTCATGAACTATCGCCGTATCAGCTGTCGACGTAGAAGAATGCCGAATGCCATTTTCTGAAAAGCTTTGAGGTGGAAGGATATCAAAGATGGTAAGGAGTTTGCATTGTACGAGAAATCGGTCGTTGATTTTGGTTTTGTTTCGTTTCAGGTCGAAAATCTTTCTGAAGAGCAGAAAACCGGTGCGTTCTGATATTTCGTAGTCGCTGAGCGCGTGAATGTCATGTATTGGAAGGCTTTTTGTCGTGTTATGCTGCGTGATGTCGACCTATCTGTATGAGCAGGAGTGGTCAAAGTATCCAGCGTTGCAACTCAAGTAGAAAGTAATACCATCATTTCAACTCGACTTCATGCAGAAATAACCATTTATCAGAGGGTTTCAGAAGTAGGACTACTCAGGAGAGTAGAGCTTAAGAATAGATTTGGTCGCGGGTTCTCACATGCTAACCCAAAATAACTAGAATGACTCTTCAAATAGGTAGAGTCTTCGTAAATACATTCAGTTGCCGTTACTCAAAAGCTATTTCAGGCAATTCCTATTATTATTTCAGTCATAATAGTGGTGAGAACGTTATACTTTCTGATTTTCAAAATCCAAAGTGCAAAAATGAAACAATTTCCACCTAAAAAAGTATGTAGAGGTTGAAGTTCTACAAAATATTAACCAATTCATATACATAGTGCGAGTATACGCTAAATCCACTGGTGTGCTATGAAAAAGTGGATCTAATGACTATACGTAAAGGTACAATCTTCGAAAATATATTCAGTTACTTTGACTATTTCAGGCGATTCTTGAGATACACGTGACGCAAACTTATTCCAAAGGTACTTTACACTTTTAAAATTGAAAAATGCCAAAAGTAAGTAATTTTCCCAAAAAATATGTTCGGGTGGAAATGGAACCATAGTCTAATATCCTAACGACTTGGTTATAAAAGCAAAGTAGTCAGTATTGCTACTGAAGCAGAAGAAATAGCATCACATAGCTGTTTGTTGTGCAAATCAGTTAGAGAACCATACCACAGAAATAGTATGATTTTAATCACGCCTTTGCATTTTGCGTAATACGTGATAAAAGTGGCGGAAAAAACTTGCGTGAAAAAATAGAAAAAGTTGCAATATTAAACTTCATCAGACAGCTTAAAACACAATAGTACATAAGTTCTGAGTATTTAGGAAGCTCCTGGAAGCTGTAGAAAAAAGTTGCGAAATCTTGCCCTACTAATGACAATTTTCTGAAAATAAATTTAGTAACCTTGATACAAATAATCTTTTGCCAAGTTGTCATGGCAATATCACTTGATGATGCAAACATTTCCCAAAACTACTGTCTACTTTTCAAAATCAAAGGGAACAAAATGTAAGCAATATGTAAGAATAGGTGAAGTAGAAGTGTCATTATTGACCAAGGGTCTGTTACAGAGATCTCGATCAAAATGATCCGCCGATAGTCATGATCAGCGATATTAGATCCGCTGGTGGTCCGTATATCATATATGATCTGAGATCAAGCATCGATCGCGATCCATGCAACCGGCTCTAAAATGTTATCGACTCGAGTAAGCCAGACCCCCTGTAGAGTACCCTTAAAAAGTGGAAGTATACACTCCGTTACTGACCCCAGTCTGCTAAAGAGTTCAAGTTCGCGTTCGACGCGTTCGTGGAGGACTCGGAAGACGGGACGATCACCGCCAAAGAGTTGGGGAAACTCATGAGGATGTTGGGGCACAACCCGACCGACCAGGAAGTCAAAGAAATGGTGGATGAGATTGACATGGATGGTTGGTTATAGTGTGTGGTGTTGCGTGGAGATTTTGAGTGAATTCATGTGCATGGTTGTTGATTTTTTGTTTTTTTTCGGCGACACATCTAACTTTAGATAGGCTTCTAAAGGTGCATCATTTTAATCGCGCGACAAACAGTAAGCTCATATTGACTTTCATTCACAGTTGAGTTGCTGTAAAAAAATCCAAATTTTTGCGGATATTAGATAAATTTGTTAGGTTGACTAAAAATACGTTGCACACCAAATTTGGCTCAATTCCAACAAATAGAAGTGGAAAATTTTGAATTCATTATTAAAAAAAATCCAATTTTACTGTCCACCTTATGTAAATGTCCAGTTTTCTAATGAAACAATGCATAGCAAATTTGGCTCAATTCCAACTGCTAGAGGCTAAGTTATTGGAGTTGATAATTTTGGATTTGACGAAACGGTATTTATACGGTCGATAATGCTGGAATTATTGATGAAAAATTCAAATAAATCTACTTCTACGAATTGAAATCGAGTCAAATTTGTTTGGCATCGTTTTTGTAGAAAACGCAACAATTTCACGGGTTGGCCAATAAAATTTTAAATTTCAACACACAATCAACATGATAGTACATTAATTATAGATACTCTTCAGTTATGTGATGGTTGAGCTTGTTTTTGCTCTGACAATGTCTTAATTGATGATTTGGTGGTAGAGGGAAGAATGTAAACTCAATATCAGCATATTGCTGAACCATAGCATTTTTATTAAATTTGGATTTATTTCTTTTGTTATTGGAGATGATAAATATTTTCAAAATTTTTCATATTGTTTGTTGCGACACCGAACTTAGCGCATGATTTACGGCAGAATTCAAAGCCGCGTTCGACATCTTCGTGGCCGACGCGGCAGACGGTTCTATAAGTTCTCGAGAGTTGGGCAAAGTCATGCGTATGTTGGGCAAACGGCCCAGCGAAAAGGACCTTCACGAAATGATAGAGGAAGTTGATATCGACGGTACGGGGCACAGCACGGTGGCAATGCATGGCGTCACATATGCCTGTGCCATACCAGTCACTGCGATCAGAGCAAGGCTGTTCATTAGGGTTGTTTAGGAATGATTTTTCTCTTCAAATTTTACTGGGTAGTTGATAAAATTGTTAGATTGGCTGAATATACACGCTGCACGCCAAATTTGGCTCAGTTCCTACGCGTAGAAGCGAAGCTATAGAGTTGGAAAATTTATATTAAAAATACCTAATTTTCTTTTCAAATTTTTCTGGCATCCCCATGGAAAGGTAAAGTTATGGAAAAATGCACAGCAAATTGTGCTCAATTTCAACCAGCAGAAGCGAAGAACACAAAATTTTGGTTTTGAAAAAAATGTATTTACTCCTTACTTTAATTGGTAATTGTCGAACTATCCACCTTAAACCGCCACCTTTTTGAGATTTCAAGGGTGGTACGAGATAATCCAACCTATACTATACACCCTGAGATGTATCTCCTAGAGGTGTGTTTGATTCATTTTCACTTGTTGTAAAGATGTTAAAATACAATTTGGTACTCACTCTGCGCCAGGATGAAAATAGGTGAAATACGATTTTGGTTTGCAGTTTGCGTTTGTATTCTCTGTATTATTATTATTGTTGCTGCTTGTTTGTCATGTATCTTTCTCTCTATCTTAAAAGCACGGTTGCTTGTCACAGTCCGCATGCTGACCTCTGCAGTACATGGCAGTTTGAGAATGGATGAGAAGAGACCTACAGATGCACCCACAAACTGCCATTCTAGTTTATTGTTGGCGAACTAACTACTGTTTTCTAGTTGTAGTTCTAGTTGCGCATTTTGAGAAGTGAGTAGTTCTAATTCTAGTTGTAGTTTCTAGTTTTGAAGAGTGAGTAGTTCTAGTTATAGTTGCGAGTTCTTAAAAGCAAGTAGTTATCCTTCTAGTTGCGGATTTTGAAAAGTAAGTAGTTCTAGCCTAGTTCTAGTTGCGGATTTTGAAAAGCAATTATTAGTTCTAGTTCTAATTGCGAGTTCTTAGAAGTAAGTAGTTATACTTCTAATTGCGGATTTTGTAAAATTGAGAAGTTTTAGTTCTAGTTGCGCATATTGAATAGTGAGTAGTTATAGTTGTAGTTGTCGATTTGGAATATCCAGTAGTTTGTACAAGTCTGGAATCTGAATGACAAACTCGATCATTGCATCTGGCAGGCAGCGGCACCATCGACTTCGACGAGTTCTGTCTGATGATGTATCGGCAAATGCAGGCCGAGGAGGAAGCGAAAGCGCCGGTGCGTGACGAGAGGGAGCTGTCGGAGGCGTTCCGTTTATTCGATTTGGACGGAAACGGATTCATCGACTGGGACGAGCTCAAGGTTCGGTTTGCTCACTTTATGTTCTCGCCTGCAATAATCGCCACAGACTTAGTAATCAGTCTTCGTCGTCCTTTGAGAAAAACTACTTGCTCTTTTCAATTAGGACAACTATATAGGACTATTTGTACTCATGTGGGTATGAGTTTTGACTCCTTCCACGTCTGCTTAACGGTCATTAGGCAAAACTACGAATTTTTAAGAGCCATAGGTGGACAGCAGAGGATGGGTATGATGAAATTTCTGTTTTTTCTCGATATGTTTATTGTGTTTGGCTAATTTAGGGGTGCTGTCATTATAGAATCTACTTTGGAAAAGTACCTTCTCGCGTACTTTTCGGACCATAATTTTCTACTTAAAATACTTTTGACATGTAATTAAGTATAATTTTTTAGCGATACTTGTTCTCCAGTAGCGACGCCAACTACTTTTCTGTATCACACAGGCAGCCATGGAGGGAACCGGTGAAGATATCGAGTGTTGGGAGGTGGACGACATGATGGCGGATGGAGATAAGAACAACGATTATCAAATCGACTTTGAAGGTTCGCCGAATTCGATTTTTATGGAACCGGTAACTATAGGGCCGGGCAAAATCGAATATCTGAGTATTACTCGTTCAAAAGTCATGTTATATATGAAAGATGTGGAAAGTTCAAAAATGTACCTTTTATGCGATCACAAGCAATATAATGTCAGTTCTGCGTCACATATTTTAGTGTTTTTTCGACCTGTTTCATTGCACTTTGTGACAATACTCTGGGTCGATCACGGCTTTTCATAAATGCCAATAGTTTTTTTTCAGAATGGGTCGCCATGATGAAGCACGTTCAGTGAAAAGCAAAACAACAATTTATTCAGCTGCTAAACTTTTGTAGCGTTCGCATTCTGTGTCTCGTGTCTCGCTTTCCAAGTCGCGCGAATAAATGACCCTCCCTTTGTTGGTTTACCGCTGTTGTTGCGACACAATGCAAGCCGGCAAAGGAATGTTAAAGAGTCAGTTGGCGTTTCCGATTTGTGTTGAGTCACGCTTCTCGCGGTTAGATGAGCCAGGTTTTATCAAGCGCCTCAGTGCAGCAGATTTGGATAACTAGAAAATTTACAGCTTTTTCGAATAATCTTAGAATTAGAATTACTGAATTCGCAAAAACTTGAAACTTGAATTTAAGTCTGAGCTAGAAAGAAATACAACGAAAGTCAAGTTCTGGTCATATCAAACAAGAGTTGATTCTCCTAAGCACGAGGATTGCAAATGTCTGTACAGCAAGCTTGACTCGCGTCGCACGATACACTTCTCCTGTAGCATTTTATTAGAATTAAAACGAGATCGTGGAAACATGTCACAAATTACAATGGAAATAATTGACCGGTATTTTGCTATAACTAGAGTAATAGACATCTGGTACTAACTAGTTGTGTAACACATCTGTAGTTTTGGGAGCCCTCCATCAATGTTTTGCGCACATACGCAGGCTTCGACAGGCTGCAAATATGCATCTTGCCAGAATCGATGGGTGTGTCTTGAGCATACATTCGCAAAGCCTCAGGTTTGTCACGCGGAAGTGAAATTAACGTACCCGGCCATTATTCGAAATCACAGCGGACTTACATCGTTGATCTGAGGCCGGTTATTCATAAGCGCCAGATTCAGAGTAGACTCAAAGGTACCGCGATGGATGGCATGTTTGCTTTTTTAGCGGTCGACGATTAAAGAGACGTCGCAGTAAAACTGCGACATAACCGATGTTAGATTTTGTCGTGTCGCGTTATAAATCAGGAGGCTAAACAGCTCATATAAGTGACAGGCGGAGAATGGCAACAGAAATTGTTGATTACAGCCTGATACATATCAGATTTTTCAGTCACTCCACTACCGATAACTTCACTGATAACCCGATATTCAAAAGATACGGCATCTAGCCCAACACATCAGAGCATGTATGATGTGAACAGCTATACAGGTGTCGCGTCGCTACGCTTGGACTCGAAATAATTCATAGAAAGGCTGCGTCCGGACGTCCGTAAGCTATTAGAAATAGATCAATATCTCCAGTCTAGCTCTCGCGCATTATAGTTCTATGACTCCCTGCTCATAATGTTATTGTAAACCTGTAATCGCCGACACCGACCTTTGTTAGTGTGATATCGACAGGATATTATCCGGAAATCGGTCGGGCTGTAATGTTGGTCACATTGGAAATGAATCCATTGCGAATTTGCTAGAATACTGTCAAACTTTTCTGGCTAAAAATAGACAATGCCGAATAAGCCGGCAGCTATACGGTTGGCCGGGCTGATTCAGCTCGTTGATTTTTCTCACAGAGTCGTATAGATCGTTTACCCTCGAAATATGGGTTGNCACCGCGTATAGTGTTCGGATATTCGACATGGAGTTGGATGTAAAAGACGGAATAGAGGTGCAGAGCAAAATANCGAGACGGGCCAGGCATNCAGAAGGTGAAGTACGTATAGAACTGACATATTNCATCACTTACTCTCGGCCTGTTTTTTTTTTAGAAAATACAAGATGCGGCTACCTAGGCTGCTACCCGCCTTGTTTTCAAGTTTTCGCGTCCGCCAAATGGTTTCTAGCCTTCATATCNATATTCGTTCTCTTCCAAAGTCTTCTCGTGTCNGGATACCTCAGCAGCGTCATCACTACCATGGAGAAAAGGTGACGTGGTTCGTAATTAGGGCTGAGACATCGAATAACTAGTGATTCGATTCGCAATNGAATNTNAGGCTTCGAGCCTATAATGTAGAAGATGTGGTGAAAAGTTCAAATACGTGCTTTTCATGCCAGTTCTACATCACATNGAAGATTANTTGGTATATATTCGACCATATACCTACTTCATTGCACTTTGTGACAATACTGCGAATNGATNACCACTTCCTAAATATGTCATTTCCAGTAACGTACGTGTCGTATAGCNGTGTNGTACTGCATTGTANCATACGATACGACCAATCGAGGTTTTAAGGCCTCCANAGTGGAAATTAGTNCAGNAACTACAATTTCCGTTGATAAATTAACTATTAATGACAAGGACCNTATNATTTGAATACTGAAAANAATCATCTCCCGTTACTAGAGTCGAATCATTGGATGTAATACTACAATGATCGCGCCCAGNCCTAGTCATTTTATGCCAATATGTTNACATATCAGATCCGGTAATCTCAGGCACAGAGTANATAGCATTCATTCAGTAGTAGTAGAAGTNGCTGTCTATATTAGACTATATGACATTTGTACTCTCAAGCGCCCAAATTACCAGANCCCGTACACAACGAACATAATAATTTCGATACTATTTTCCNCTGTGTAAGNCTTGAAACCTCAATTGGCCGCATCGCAGCATANGAAANATGTAATACAAAGCTATATACGTGACCATGACCACTGACCAACTTGACTGAGAATCTCCGCATCGCAGGTACGACCTACGTAGCGCCGAGGCTGGTTTGATCGTGTCGAGTTTCGANATCGGAAGCCTGTTGGTTGTCGTCTTTATTTCGTATTTCGGCGGGAAAGGACATAGGCCGCGCTGGGTCGGCATCGGGGCTACAATCGTGGCCGCTGGTAAGGTTATGTTGCATTGATTGCCTNTTCTCTGTTTTCATTCCGTTATCGATTTTAATGAAAGCGTTCTTTCAAACCTTGTTTGCTATTCGGAACGTAAACCGCNTTCTTATATCAATATTTGCTCGATTACGGACTTTGGTCGGTGACGTTTGAAAGAGNGATTGNACGATAGTAACCCGATCTATTACACGCGGGAGCAGTAATATAATATTTGTAGTAATNGTAGGCNTTATATGGGTGATAAANCAGGACCGGTNCCGAAATATCGGTGCCTACTAGTCTTGTGCCTGCCTTGCCTACTATGCACGGCCGGTTGCACCAGATCCCAAAACATGGTAACCCNACCTAAAGCNTTCCAANNGCCTCAATGGATAGTACTAATATGCCGTTCTTTCNTAATTGCGAATACGGTTTGGCTCGTTTCCTAAATTATGTGTATTTTATTTTCATTTTTNATAATTGTACTATTATTGCACGTACCACGAAGAAAATTTTCGAGTTTAATAAATCTGCCCAGAAAATTTCCACTTTTTTTGGTTTGCGAAATATNTTTAGGCTCCAGATAGCATATAATTCCACAATGTATCTCACCCCCGGCTTCGGTACTTCGTACCGCAAGGGATCCACTGGCCCCAGGTTAAGAACCCGTGCGCNAGAGAGATNCTCTTTNTATGTCAACTGCATGCAAATCAATAACATACATAAAAAATGCAATTAGGTGAAATGTGATGCACAGATATGCAATAATTAGACCAGCGGTTCCCAACCTTTTTCGACTCATCGCCCCGNTNTNAAGCTCGACATATATTTAACGCACNCCATATTGTCGGATCAGTGAAAGAGGACATANAATCGGGAAATTTATACAGCTAACTCCGATCGNTGGTAAATTGACTAAAANAGGCGACTATTCGCGGCGATCCCGATATTTATGGCGAGTTGACCTTGTTCGAGAATAACCNGTTTTCCTGTGTATTTTGTGCCCTTATCCGGTTGCCCTTACCGAATAATCAANTATACCGAACTGAATGTTCTANCATTTTCGCCCCCTATCACCCCCTTCGTACGTNTTCGGNCCCGATCGTCCCNTTTGTTATTTTCACTCTTCAAAACTTAATTAACNAATAAAATCTAGTAATCGCACTCTGCCTGACAATATATGCCANGGGTCNNNAACCTTTTTCGTCCGAAGAGCCATATTGGCCCANTTTTTTCCATTTCAGCTTCCAATAAGCCATACATGCCAATCAAGTGTTGCGTCACAATTGAAAATTGGTGACGTCATGGTAGCACTTATACAAACTCACTGCATGGGATTCGTCGTGTGCGCCACATTTTCTCTGTAAAACTCGTACTAATCATGCTGGTNACCTTATTCGAGCATGCGANACTTGAGTTACGACTTACGAGAACGTAGCTCCGTCGTGATGCTCCTTTTAAATGNGAGAACCCATNATCACACGCNTGAGTGGAGCCAAACATGATCACTACAGCAGTNTATGTATACCCAATGTAAGGTGTGATACATCAGTGACGTGGGTTCACGGGAGACAAGTNAGGCAGTTCGTCACCTGTCGTCAGGATGAGTGAAATAAAATTGTGAAACCATCAATNAGTGTTGCTATTTTCTATCGATGTTCATGAATGACTGAATTTTGAGCATTTTCCACCCAAANTTATACGATAANCATATTTATTATTTNAAAGTAAAGCCCGAAACGAGAGGTGAAGGTACATACGGGCCAAGCTTCGCCACATGCGGGCCAATTCATCGTAAAGAGCTTGNAATTTATAATAACTGATATTAATNTAATGTAACTGTTGCACTGATTCCGAAAATCTAAATACTGATCGACTTCTCAATTCTCAAAGTATTCAGCGGGAAGATATAACGTTGCGCTACACGCCTACAAGTTATCGCCGGTACTACAAAGCGATTTATCAATCAAGAACGTGGATAGCTATGGCGTTGTTTGTAATTCGAGTTTGTAATTGTAAATATCACTTCCATGGCAGTACATTTCGCTCCGTAGATCAGGAAGACAGTGCGTATTTATTTGATAACTGCTATATGTCATACGTGCATCGCCATGTTGCTATTCTCTTTGATCAATCAATTTATCGTGCAATCCAAGATGTCGAGTCGGGTACATCGAATTGACGAGTGATATTGGTCGTTGGGCGCGACAGAAACTTAAATTTGGGGATTTTGAAAAGGGGTCCGAGTCCGTAGCTCTGAAAACGGCATTGTCTTTACCTTTCAAAGATATGCTTATACGGTCATGAGAATAATTGATTTGGTCGTGATGAAAATTTAAGAACAAGTTGCTGCAATATTGATAAATTCAGTAAAAAAATATATATTTGGCAAAGAGCCATATGTTATACCCTAAAGAGCCATATATGACTCGCGAGCCATAGGTTCCCGATCGCTGATATATGCGTTCATATCATGATTTCCGCAGGAGCGTTTATGTTCTCCACTCCCCAATACATCTCGTCCCCGTACGAAGTGCCAGGCTCCCAGAATTCCACTGGCGGGCAGGACACGCAATTGTGCAACCAGACCGGCGACGGGTACACTGACGACGAAGCGTGTGAGGCGAAGGTGGGTGCCGGCGATTCGATGATTAGTCGAGTTTGTTCCTTTCGTGGTTTGTTTAATTGTAAATGCTACCTGTACACTATACAGTAGACATATTTTGTCATGCTTTTACCCCCGCATAGGTTGTAAATCATAGGTAAACGATGCTTTCGTGCATCAAATTTCGTTTTCACACCATTACAAAGGGTTAAAATGACTCAAATACGCCAATTCTTACGGATATATATCCCATGGGTGTAGTGCGTTTTCACACATTTCCAATGTAAGAAAATGAGTCAAACACACGCATCCTTATGGGTTCTGTTTTAGTGTATCGCCCCAAGAAGTCACAAAAAGGCGGCACACGAGAACAGAATCCACTGTAGCCTACCCCTGGGATATATCTCCATAAAATTGGTGTATTCGAGTCATTTTAACCCTATGTAATGGTGTGAAAACGAAATTTGCTGCACGAAAGAGTCGTTTACTTATGATTTACACCCTACGCTAAGGTAAAAATCTGACAAAATACCAATTGGAATGGTGTGAAACCGAAATTTGGTACTTGAAATTGCCGTTTACCACCCCAAGAAATCCCCAAATGGTGGCACACGATAACAGAGCCCACTGCACCACGTCCATAAGGTCTGGGTCTTGACTTGCAATAGACTCAACATTTCACTTCAACCCTTAAATCATTATTCAAATCTGACCCTTAGCTTAATTCTGACCGCAACCTAACCTATATAGTTTAAGCCATCATCTAAATCTAACACCACCCCATCATCGGCATTTGTCATTTACGGGTGTGCACAATACCCCTTCAATCGGAAAATCAGTGAAACACCCGTAACTTTGAATCTAACGAAGTAATCTTTCTGACTTTTGTACTGAAGGCGCTTTGATGGACATTTGACATACTGACTTTGGTGAAAATTTGCTGGGAATTGGTCGACGTATTTTCTGAGTTTATGTCATTTTCGACGGCAAAACTATTCAGTGAATTTTTTCCTCGATGCTATTTCTGGATCCAATTCATCCTAAAGAATGATATGCAAAGCTTTCTTTTTTTATCCCAAAATAGGGTATCATGAGAAAAACGATTTTGACTTTGATGAACATATAGGGATGAACTCCTAACTTATACACGCATTTACACACATAAAAAACTTTTCATCATGTTTACCATCCCGGGATATATCAACCTTCGTATTTTCAAGTTGATCGGATACAGTTTCAGTCGTTTGAGTGCCAGAAATGTGAGATTTCCATGCGAATCTTTTGATTTCAATGAAGCCCGAATAAATTTGCTTCTTTCCATATTTCCATATTTAAAAAATGTTATTTCAATTGTTCGAGTGGCAGAAATCAAGTCACATATTTCCCTACCTCAGTCAGCAAGTTCCTTGTACATCGCGCTGTTTGTACTGTCGAACATGATCATCGGTATCGGTTCAACGCCGATTTACACGCTCGGAACGACCTTCATCTACGACAACTCGCCTTCAGATGACTCGTCGCTTTATATCGGTGAGTAAACCTTCACGACTGAGCGTTG